>JAUJYV010000569.1:0-35995 GCA_033995625.1 Ophyiulus pilosus | reverse complement strand
TGCCCGCGGTTATTTTGATCGCTGTAACAATAGACCGCGCACAAATAGACCGTCGTCGCATTGCATACGCGACCTAACGACTGACGGTCAATTTGGTGCGTGGTCAGTTTTCGTGCGGTGTATCGTGTGTGCGGTATATTTTCCGGCGGTCAGTTTTCCGCGGTCAATTGTCATGTAATCGGAAAGGGGCATTTGGACCACACAAAAATCCAAACACCAAATATGTAAATATGACATTACATATTTTAACATCTTCAACTGCGCGATTCGTAAGGACTTATGCTCCAAACTCTAGGATGGGACACTCTGAGGACCAGGTGGGAGGTACTAGGTATGGGCCTCTTTGCGCGTTTTAACTTGCCACGCAACTCAAGCCTGCTGGAACCAGTTTAAAACGTAATTGGCGAGGTGGTCCAAACCCCCTTGATGGGCCTTCGAGCTCATTGGGATCCACACTTTTGGTCTTTCTTCCCACGCGCAGTTCGCAGGTTGAATTCTCTCGCAAAGGGCTCGCGGAAATTCTCTTCCACCGACCCGAGGGTGACCGTTGATGCGCTTTCCTCGTATTTGCGTTTATAGATAGCCTATGTGACCTTTTGTATTTTGTGTAGCTGTGTATTATTATAATGCCCGTGGAACGTATCGAAGATGCGGTCCTTGAGATTTGTACCTCTAAAACCTATACAGTAAAACAATACTGCTGGGACCGGGTGTCGGTATTGAATTAGACAGGTTATTGAATTAGGCAGGGCCCTTTAAATCAATTGAATTGATCCCACTGAGGAGGACCTCGTCGACAAATACGTCATCAACGAACTGGAGTCTCAGATCACCAAGTTCCGCTACAGGAACCCTATGGACATCAGGAATCTCCTCAACTATCCGGATGAGGACATCGTGTCTTACACACCTACCCTCGACGAGATCATCGAGGATCACCTCCCTCAGCCGGTGGGCACCCAGGGTGGTGTTGCTAATGAGGAGGACGACAGTCAAGAAGTCACTCCAGTAACAGCCAAGGAAGCCAGCGACGTGCTTCAGTCGCTGGAGACTTTCTGGATGCAGCAGGAAGACGAGAACTCTGGGTTCATTTCGTCGTAGCGGCGCATGCATGACAAGGTCAACACGCTCAGAAGCCGCCAGATGGTCCAGAAGGAGCATCGAGAATCTTTTTCAGCCAGCTTAGGGAATCTTGAAATGTATTTGCGGGCATTTTTTTTTTTTTTTTTGTAGGGTAGACTACACAGTATATTGAATTACGAAATTTTCGGGACCGAAAAAAAATATTGAATATTGAATTGCGGAGGATTATTGGATTAAGTATGGGCACGACGTCGGGACCGGCCGATAATATTGAATTGGGGAGGTTATTGAATTAGACAGTATTGTTTTAGACAGGTTTTACTGTAGCGAGACGTAAGATTCCTGACGGTTGACCTTTGACTCTTGTCTTCTCGTTCAAAACGAGGAAAATACAGTACGGATTTGTTGTACGTCCCGGGTTCAACCAACTTCTGTTATAGGTTAGTGATATAACACCCGTCAAACAATAATACGGCACTTGTTTTCTTTAGAGCTATGTCCTCCTTATACAGGTCTACTTCCTTATCTAAACACTCTGGAAACACTACGTATTCGCATCCGTACTTCACCCGACGCGCGCTGAGGGTATTTTGACAAAGCTTTGTTAGCCGCAACTTCCTTACGAGAGTTTTCATCTTCAAATTAGTGCACCTCAGATGTGTTAACTTTCCTTGTTTCGAGCATTATTCGGGACATTCGATCGGCTTTAGCGGATCCTAGGTGGTACCAAATGCAGTTTCCCCGGAACTGGGGCCCAGTCAGTCTATGGTCCTCTCTGCCACGTGAATCTGCCCGATAAGCGCGTATAGCGACTGATTAGTCCTGTGGACCCTCTACAGGCTCTTAAATCCTCTGGTTCCCTCTGGATCCTCTGGAATCCACCAATTATGTTATTGTTTAAGAGTAACCGAAGATAAATAATGGATTTAAGAGCTGATTCATAACTTAAAATTGACTAATATGCAGATTTCTGGTGGGAGTCGGGGCGTTGCGATGCATTGTTTCGCGACATAGATATTAATTGGCAGAGAGATGTTCATTCAGAAAGTGTACGTTTCTTGCCTCTCTAGTTTCATTTCTTTAGTATCGATACTTTCCTCCAATACTTTGGTCAGTATCGATACTTTCCTCCAATACTTTGGTCGGTATTGATACTTTCCTCCAATACTTTGGTCAGTATCGATACTTTTCTCCAATACTTTGGTCAGTATCGATACTTTCTTCAAGTACTTTGGTCAGCATCGACAGTTTCTTCCAATCCTTTGGTCAGTATCGATACTTTCCTCCAATACTTTGGTCAGTGTCGATACTTTCCTCCAATACTTTGGTCAGTATCGATACTTTCCTCCAATACTTTGGTCGGTATCGATACTTTCCTCCAATACTTTGGTCAGCATCGATACTTTCATCCAATACTTTGGTCAGTATCGATACTTTCTTCAAGTACTTTGGTCAGCATCGATACTTTCCTCCAATACTTTGGTCAGCATCGACAGTTTCTTCCAATCCTTTGGTCAGTATCGATACTTTCCTCCAATACTTTGGTCAGTATCGACAGTTTCTTCCAATACTTTGGTCAGTATCGACAGTTTCTTCCAATACTTTGGTCAGTATCGATACTTTCTTCAATACTTTGGTCAGGATTGATACTTTCCTCCAATACTTTGGTCAGTATCGACACTTTCTTCCAATACTTTGGCCCAACTGTTTGGTCCCGCTTTAGCCTTAGTCGCCTTTGGGCCCTTAAACCATACCCTCCCAACCAACCAATCAATACTTTGGTCAGTATCGATACTTTCCTCCAATACTTTGGTCAGCATCGATACGTTTTTCAAGTACTTTGGTCAGCATCGATACTTTCTTCCAATACTTTGGTCAGTATCGACACTTTCTTCCAATTCTTTGGCCCAACTGTTTGGTCCCGCTTTAGCCTTAGTCGCCTTCGGGCCCTTAAACCATACCCTCCCAACCAACCAATCAATACTTTGGTCAGTATCACGGATTGTTTGTTTTGATACTGCCATCCCAAAGTGGGCTGGAGCCTATTGTTCACTGATGCTTCCTGTGGTCCTTATCACTCATTCCTCCTTCTCTAAGTTGTCAAACGGGTTTTCCCCCAATCAATAGGTGGGCTCTTTGTGTCCTTCGATTCCTCGGAGCCCCTCACAACTGGTTTTCAGGCACTTAAGACAGTAGGCAATTATAATGGATACTAAATAACAGGTGCAGTATCTAGGCCAGGCAAGAAGGGGATTTTCACGGGTGATATCACCCACTCGAAAGAAGCAAAACGCTGCAGATTACTCTGAAGGCATACTTTCCGAATGAACCAGTCCTCGCACCGCACACGCACGCATATGCAGAGTGCGCGACATTTATTTATTATTTCACAAATGTTGTACCTAGAGGGTGCGACTGGTTCCAGGGTGCAAAAAAAAAAAAGGCAGCCGTGTTGCTTATGCTATTAGTCATTTCTGAGAAGTCGCACGTTCGTATATGTGACAGTAATAACCAAATAGTTTAAATCCTTCACAATTTCACTCGTAGTTGTCAAGCCGACACCTCGGTGACCCTTCGAGACCTTATAATGTGTTTTTCAAGTTCGCTTCAACCGCATTCACGGTTTTCTAACTCCCAACTCCCGAGTGCTATAACTCATTTGAATGTTAGCCGTTCGTTGCACGGGCAACGTACGATAACCGCTTTCGTACAAATCGTCGTCCGCTTCTTGCTGCGTCTCGTTCGGACGATACGCATTTTCTGCAGAAACACGCTTTGCAAAAATTGGGTGTAATGGCCTCAGCTGCCCATGGGCCCTAAAACCTCGCTCACTCGTAATAGGGATCCTAGTCGGAGTAGATCTGTGTGACAAACTTGCGAGTACCGCTTCGTACGAATGGTTGTCTGCTTCTGGTTGCGTCTCGTTGCGTATCGTTCGGTCGATATGCATTTTCTGCAGAAACACGCTTTGCAAAAATTGGGGATAATGGCCTCAGCTGCCCATGGGCCCTAAAATCTTACTCGTAATAGGGATCCTAGTCGGTGTAGCTCCGTGTGACAAACTTGCGAGTACTACTTCGTACGAATGGTCGTCTGCTTTTTGCTGCGTCTCGTTCGGTCGATATGCATTTTCTGCAGAAACACGCTTTGCAAAAATTGGGTGTAATGGCCTCAGATGCCCATGGGCCCTAAAACCTCGCTCACTCGTAATAGGGACCCTAATCGGAGTAGATCTGTGTGACAAACTTGCGAGTACCGCTTCGTACGAATGGTCGTCTGCTTCTGGTTGCGTCTCGTTCGGTCGATATGCATGTTTTGCAAAAATTGGGTGTAATTGCCTCAGCTGCCCATGGGTCCTTAAACCTCACTCACTTTCACTGGGCTCCTAATCGGTGTAGCTCCGTGTGACCAACTCGCGAGTACCGCTTTCGTACGAATGGTCGTCCGCTTTTCGCTGCGTCTCGTTCGGTCGATATGCAAGTTCTGCAGAAACACGCTTTGCAAAAATTGGGTGTAATGGCCTCAGCTGCCCATGGGTCCTTAAACCTCACTCACTTTCACTGGGCTCCTAATCGGTGTAGCTCCGTGTGACCAACTCGCGAGTACCGCTTTCGTACGAATGGTCGTCTGCTTTTCACTGGTCCTGTTCGGTCAATATGCATTTTCTGCAGCACTTTGCAAATATTGGGTGTAATGGCCTCAGCTGCCCATGGGCCCTAAAATCTTACTCTTAATAGGGATCCTAGTCGGTGTAGCTCCGTGTGACCAACTCGCGAGTACCGCTTTCGTACGGATGGTCGTCTGCTTCTGGTTGAGTCTCGTTCGGACGATATGCATGTTTTGCAAAAATTGGGTGTAATTGCCTCAGCTGCCCATGGGTCCTTAAACCTCACTCACTTTCACTGGGCTCCTAATCGGTGTAGCTCCGTGTGACCAACTCGCGAGTACCGCTTTCGTACGAATGGTCGTCCGCTTTTCGCTGCGTCTCGTTCGGCGGATACGCATTTTCTGCTGAAACATGTTTTCAAAAAATTGGGTGTAATGGCCTCAGCTGCCCATGGGCCCTAAAACCTCGCTCACTCGTAATAGGGATCCTAGTCGGTGTAGCTCCGTGTGACCAACTCGCGAGTACCGCTTTCGTACGAATGGTCGTCTGCTTCTGGTTGCGTCTCGTTCGGCCGATACGCATTTTCTGCTGAAACATGGGCCCTAAAACCTCGCTTAATTCTATTGGGCCCCTAGTCGGTGTAGCTCCCTCGATTTACCGGCCGACAACCCGAAACATTCTCCTCAAGTACGGGTGGAAGTATCGGTCAATGTATCGATACCGAATATCTGAATCGGAAGCGAAACAGGACATAAGTACGGTACTGACCATCGGAAGAAAGTATCGATACTTACTGATATCGGTAGTTCTCGATAAATCAATAACTCACACATTTTTGGAGAACTTTCTATTTTTTGATTTGTTTACCCTTTATATAAATCATATTTTTCTAAAACCATGTATTGTAATTGGACCTTGAAAATGTAAGAAATGAGGCTTAAAATCCTTGAAATTTTCAATTTTCCCAAAAAATTTACTGGATACTCTGATTTTGCATACACTTTACTGCATTTTTTTTTACACTTTTTTTTATATAAATATCAGAAATTTCTTAAACTAGGAATTTGTTACTGTAATAGGTCGTGGAAAGGGAGCTTTAATTTTTGATTAATGAGCCTTGAAATCCTTGAATTTTCCCCTGCAAATTCATGAGAGAATTTAATTTTGCATATTTTACTGAATTTACCGGAAATGTTTTGCAGTTTTTATAAATCACAATCTGCTTACAGCTATGGTCCTAGAAAAATATTGAAAATGTTAGGAATGAGGCTTGAAATCCTTAAAATGTGCTTGA
The DNA here is from genome assembly GCA_033995625.1 of Ophyiulus pilosus. Classification (NCBI taxonomy): domain Eukaryota; kingdom Metazoa; phylum Arthropoda; class Diplopoda; order Julida; family Julidae; genus Ophyiulus; species Ophyiulus pilosus. The sequence goes on along the minus strand of JAUJYV010000569.1, from coordinate 30,011 downwards.
ATTTTTCATACTTTACTGAATTTACACTTTTATTCATCTTTATATCAGTTTTTGGCTAGCCAAAACAACTTTTCAAAATCGTGTGGACAATTTTTTAGATTCTCAGTTTTTAAATCCTTAAAATCTTTGAAAAATCTTTGAATTCTTCCCCATAAAATTGATTCTTTGTTTCCCGTATACCAACATTTTCTTAAACCGATAAGTTGAGCAGAAATCATCCACGTTAACGTTAACGTTAGCAAATGTTTGTATAATGAAGTTGGGGGAAGTCGTATAAAATGTCGTAGATAAATGTGGCTCCAAAACGACTGGAATTTTAAAAGGATACATTTTTAATTGTAGTCATTTATTTTGTCTCGACCTCGAACTTGAATCGCATTTATTCTTCTTCCTTTTAGTCGTTTTTTTTATTTATGAATTGAACACGTTTTCTGCATGTACACCTAATGGTGTTTACGTGTTCCGAACACGGCGCAGGTTGTCACTAAGTATGTATACTAAGTAATAACTAAGTACGCGCTTCGATCAAACCTGCTTTTGCTAAAACACGTTTTGCCAGTCTTTTTCTTGAAGGTTCAATTTTATGACCGACGTTATGAAACTAAATAAGGTTTGAAATTGTCGCGGCACAATCAAAAATGGGGACCAAATTCGTTTTGTGGGGACCAATTTGATAGAAAAAAAACAAAACGTACGAACTTAGTTATCTAGTCACACCAGAAATTGGACTCTTGTATGACCATATAGGTGTAGTAGAGAGTTTGAGCCATCCAACGTTAACGATAACGATAACGAGAAACAGCGCGGGCGGACCGGAATGTCTTTGGCCGAAATGCCACGCTTCGAAATGGTAGTCCTTGACATTCCGAGCCGCCCACGCTGTTTATAGAGAGTTTGAGCCATCCAACGTTATCGTTACCGTTATCGTTTCGTTAACGTTGGATGGCTCAAACTCTCTATTATACATCGACGTAACACATTAATTGGCACGTGCACTTGTTCTACTTTTTGAATTCGTCGTTCTATATTATGTATGGAACGTTGAATAATTCCATATAATTTGTATAACGTGCGTTTAATTTTATAACGGCGAACTAAAATCAAACGCATCGAAATGACAGCAACTATACGTTCTCGAATTATTCTACTCCGATTGTTGAAGTAAATTGTAGTAGTAGTTGTTGTTTTTAAATTTTTAAAAACCAGAGGACTCGGTCAAATGAAGTAAAGCTGGTGGAGACCCGACTTTAGAAATCTATATCGCGAACGAACTAATGCCGCTTTACCGTGACTTACTACTACTCGTCCGTTCGCACTCTCTTTCACTTAATAGTCCACATTTCAACGAAATTTCAACGCGTAATTCGTCAATTTGCCTCATTTTCCTCCCGATTTCTTCTTCTTCTTCTTCGTATAGCTATACGTTAACCCAAGATGGCGGCTCGAAAACTGTTCTTATTTCTCATTTGGAACGCGGTTGCCACGGTTACGCGTTCCATCGTCGCTCGTGCTCGCACGTGATTGATTCACCCCCCGAATGTCTAACCAGGCAGCAAACAACCTCTGCTACCTGGTTAGACATTAGTACTGGTGTATACGGGGTGGCCACACACAAAAAATGGCATACTGTTTTTCATAAATTGGTAACTTTTGTTTTTACTGAGGGCTGATCGAGGGCGCAGGCACAAACTTTCGTTTTTTAAATATATTTTCATTTCCGTTCTTTTTTTTCTCGTTTCGTTCCATTTTGAAATTCCATTTCGTTTTTGCACGCGATGGAATTTCATTTCGTTTAAAACGCGATGTAGTTCCATATTTCGTTTTGCACGCGATGGAATTCCATATTTCGTTTTGCACGCGATGGAATTCCATATTTCGTTTTGCACGCGATGGAATTTTTTTTCGTTTTGCACGCGATGGAATTTCATTTCGTTTTGCACGCGATGGAATTCCATTTTTCCTTTTTGCACGCGATGGAATTCCATATTTCGTTTTGCACGCGATGGAATTTCATTTCATTTCGTTTTGCGCGCGATGGAATTCCATTTCGTTTTGCACGCGATGGAATTTCATTTCGTTTTGCACGCGTTGGAATTCCATTTCGTTTTGCACGCGACGGAATTTCATTTCGTTTTGCACGCGACTGAATTCCATTTCGTTTTTGCACGCGATGGAATCCCATTTCGTTTTTGCACGCGATGCAGTTCCATTTCGTTTTGCACGCGATGGAATTTCATTTCGTTTTGCACGCGTTGGAATTTCATTTCGTTTTGCACGCGTTGGAATCCCATTTCGTTTTGTACGCGACGGAATTCCATTTCGTTTTGCACGCGATGGAATTTCATTTCGTTTTGCACGCGTTGGAATTTCATTTCGTTTTTCACGCGATGGAATTCCATTTTTTCGTTTTGCACGCGTCGAAGTTCCATATTTCGTTTTGCACGCTTTGAAAATTCTACTTTTCGTTGACTGTCATGGCCGTGTTTTTATCGTGATTTTTCATCCGTATTTCGTGAAATTTGCCCCCGAAAAACTAGTTTTCTTTCTAATTTAGGTAAGATATTTTTTGGTATTTTTGTATCCGCGTGCAATTCGCACGAAGAAACGACAATAGAAAAACGACAATTTTGTGATTAATTTCTTCGTCGACGTTTCGATGAATTCGTTCCGTTTCAAAATGGCGTTTGCGATTTGTTTTTAATCGTTCGTAGGTCTTTTTTTCAAAGTCCCTCCAAAAACGTGCTCTCGTCGACGAGGGCCTTCGATTTACGACTTTTAGCGAGTACCTAACACAATTATGTTGAAATCTCGAAAACGTCCGCCAATCAGGAGGCGCCGCTAGAAGATTCTATTGTTCGTACGGTCCTATTATGTGGCTGACCCCCATTAACAGTTGCTATTAGAGAGCGGCTATTAGAGAGTTTGAGCCAGCCAACGTTAACGATAACGGTAACTGGCGACAGTAGTCAATGCACTGTCTTCAGAGGACTGCCACGCTATATATTACTATCATCTTCATTTACCGGCTACAAAACCGCAGCAGATAGTTACTCGATGACAGTAGCAGCCGTGGCAGTCATCTGAAGACAGTAGCAGTCGTGGGCAGTCATCCGATTACATTGTCCGGAGTAACTATCTGCTGTGGTTTTATAGCCAGTAAACAGTAAATGTAGATGATATTAATATATAGGGGTTTTGTTAAGACTGGCGACAGTACTCAACGCACTCGCTGTAACTGTCTTCAGATGACTTCCACGACTGCTACTGTCTTCAGATGACTGCTACTGTCATCGAGTAACTATCTGCTGTGATTTATAGCCAGTAAATGAAGATGATATTCATACAGGGTTTTTGTTGGGGTTGGTGACAGTAGTCAACGCACTGTAACTGTCACCCGATGATCTGCCACGACTGCTACTGTCTTCAGATGACTGCCACGACTGCTACTGTCATCGAGTAACTATCTGCCGTGATTTATAGCCAGTAAATGAAGATGATATTCGTACAGGGTTTTTGTTGGGGTTGGTGACAGTAGTCAACGTACTGTCACCGTCACCCGATGGCTGCCCCGACACTGCTACTGTCATCGGGTGACTTCCACGACTGCTACTGTCTTCGGATGACTGCCACGACTGCTACTGTCATCCTGCTGACTATCTGCTGTGGTTTTGTAGCCAGTGAATGAAGATGATATTGATGTATGTTGGGTTTTTGTTGGGACTGGTGACAGTTGTCATCACACTGTTACTGTCATCGGATGTCTGCTGTTTTGCGGCGAGGAGAATTTAGTTGAAACAGTGGCTGGCGGAGGAATGTTGACTGTCACGTGTGCTGCCCCCCAGCGGGAAATCCCTCGCCCGAGTTGACTGACCTTCCTCCCATCGCGTGCCTTAGCAGACACTCAGGGTCGTTCCTCATTTCGTACGCGAGACAGACAGCGAATAACGCTCATCGATTAGGACTGTCAGGTGCGGCGACAGTAGCGTTGACAGGGGAATCCGACAGTGGCGCCACCGTCGACGACGTTGCGCCGTCTGCGAGTGGATCCATGGGGCTCCGTTCTGATGCGGCGCAGTTCTGCTACTACTGTCTGGCTACTGTCTTCTAGTTCTAGCTGTCACGGCCGCGAATGTTAAGTGGTTATGCAATTATCCGGTATGTGCAATTATGCGGGTTCACATCATGTACGAAGCATAGGGCCAAAGTTCAGGGCATTGGCAATATGTGCAATTAAGCGGGTTGTGCAATTATCCGGTCACAATTCCATACAAAAGTTGCACATGGGAATTCCAAATAGGTGCATTTATCCGGTCTGTGCAATTAAGCGGGTTGTGCAATTATCCGGACACAATTCCGGACAAAAGTTGCACACGAGGCTCGCAGAATAGGTGCATTTATCCGGTGTGTGCAATTATCCGGGTTCACATCATGTACAAAACATAGGGCTAAAGTTCAGGGCATGGACACTATGTGCAATTAAGCGGTTTGTGCAATTATCCGGACACAATTCCGTACAAAAGTTGCACACGAGGCTCGCAAAATAGGTGCATTTATCCGGTGTGTGCAATTATCCGGGTTCACACCATGTACAAAGCAAACGTCCAAAGGTCAGGGCATGGAGAACATGTGCAATTATCCGGTCTGTGCAATTAAGCGGTTTATGCAATTATCCGGACACAATTCCGGACAAAAGTTGCACACGAGGCTCGCAAAATTGGTGCATTTATCCGGTTTGTGCAATTATCCGGGTTCACATCACGGACAAAGCATAGGGCCAAAGGTCCAGGGCATGGAGAACATGTGCAATTATCCGATCTGTACAATTAAGCGGTTTATGCAATTATCCGGGTTCACACCATGTACAAAGCATAGGGCCAAAGTTCGGGGCATGGACACTATGTGCAATTAAGCGAGTTATGCAATTATCCGGTCACAATTCCATACAAAAGTTGCACACGGGAATTCCAAATAGGTGCGTTTATCCGGTGTGTGCAATTATCCGGGTTCACATCACGGACAAAGCATAGGGCCAAAGTTCGGGGCATGGACACTATGTGCAATTAAGCGAGTTATGCAATTATCCGGTCACAATTCCATACAAAAGTTGCACACGGGAATTCCAAATAGGTGCGTTTATCCGGTGTGTGCAATTATCCGGGTTCACATCACGGACAAAGCATAGGGCCAAAGTTCGGGGCATGGGCAATATGTGCAATTAAGCGAGTTATGCAATTATCCGGTCACAATTCCATACAAAAGTTGCACACGGGGCTCGCAAAATAGGTGCGTTTATCCGGTGTGTGCAATTAAGCGGGTTCGACTGTATTCATTTATAAATGTGTGCCCACTTAGGGCTAATTTTCCCAGATTTGGTCCTTTTATTTTGGAGACGAAGAAAGAGTTAATTAGGAGCTGAAACGATTTTGTGAAATATATTTAAGAGCCGCTGCTGAAAAAAAAGCACTTCAAATAAGCGAGTTTTTTAATGATTTTTAATCGGATGAATTTCTTTGACGTGTGAATTTCAACTTCATCTCAGACTAATTTTGATGCTTTCATATTTTTACTAAATGGATTTTTCGTGTTTTGTCATCATTTAATGGAGGGAGCGTTGGCGATTTTTAATCTCGTTTAATCTCCTTCAAAATGACCACCGCTCTCGAGATGTCCAAATTGAATAGTTGATATAGTTTGAGAGTGACAACGTCTCATGCGTATACCTTAACATTAGACTACTCTCAGGTTACTCTCAGAAGTGTGTCCATTAATGAGAGCTGCTCTCGAGAGTATCTCTGCAGGATTCTCACTCGTGGAAACGTGACTTATAGACGCGATTTCATTTGAGATTAACTCTCGTGATTTAATTTGTGAGAGCTTGGTGAGAGCTGCTCTCGAGATTTTCTCGCTAGGATTTTTTCGCTAGTGGTACGGTGCGTTTCAATTTGAGATTAACTCTCGCGAGTTATACTTTCGATTGACTATCTCAGCCATTAGTACTCTCAGAGGTGTATTCATTAGTACTCTCGAGAGTATCTCGCCAGGATTTTCTCTCTCGTGGAAACGTGACTTAAAGGCGCGTTTGAGATTAACTCTCGTGATTTTCGATGGCTACTCTCAGAAGTGTGTCCATTTGTGAGAGCTGCTCTCGAGAGTATCTCGCCAAGTTTTCTCTCTCGTGGAAACGTGACTTATAGGCGAGTTTCCATTTGAGATTAACTCTCGTGAGTTACTTTCGATGGCAACTCTCAGAAGTGTATCCATTAGTGAGAGCTGCTCTCGAGAGTATCTCGCCAGAATGTTCTCTCTAGTGCCATGGAAACGTGATTTATAGATGCGATTGAGATTAACTCTCGCGATGAAGTGTGTCCATTAGTGAGAGCTGCTCTCGAGAGTATCTCGCCAGAATTTTCTCTCTCTCGTGGAAACGTGATTCAAAGGTGTTTTTGTGAGAATAACTCTCGTGAGTTACTTTCGATGACTACTCTCAGAAGTGTATCCGTTAGTGAGAGCTGCTCATAGTTTGAGCGCGATAACGTCTTTATGCGTACCTTAAGTTTAGACTACTCTCAGGCAACTCTCAGATGTATTTCCATACTACTAAGAGCTGCTCTCGAGAGTATCTCTCCAGGATTCTCACTCGTGGAAACGTGACTTAAAGATGCAATTGAGATTAACTCTCGTGATGAAGTGTATCCATTAGTGAGAGCTGCTCTCGAGAGTGTCTCGCCAAATTTTCTCTCTCGTGGAAACGTGACTTAAGATTGCATTTGTGAGATTAACTCTCCTGATTTGCTTTCGATGGCTACTCTCAGAAGTGTATCCGTTAGTACTCTCAGAAGTGTCTCAGAAGTGCTCAAACTATGAGCAGCTCTCACTAATGGTAGTGAGAGCTGCTCATAGTTTGAGCGCGATAACGTCTTTACACGTACCTTAACTTTAGACTACTCTCAGGTTACTCTCAGATGTATTTCCATTGCTGAGAGCTGCTCTCGAGAGATGTTCCCTCTCGTGGAAACGTGACTTAAAGATGCAATTGAGATTAACTCTCGTGATGAAGTGTGTTCATTTGTGAGAGCTGCTCTCGAGAGTTGTCTCGCCGGAATTTTCTCTCCATCTCCTCCCAGTTTTGAATATTGGCGTTTCTTATCTCCTTATCTGAGCCCTGGGCCCCACCGAGTGTGTCCCAATTCGCCCCAGGCGCATTTTCGAAAAAGAAACCTCTTTTTCGATAAATAGGTACAACATTTTTCAAGTTTTTAATATATACAAAACGTCACATTTTCCATTTTAAGCCTTTTTTTTTGTTTTAAGCCTTTTTTTGTTTTAAGCCTTTTTTGTCTTAAGCCTTTTTAAAAGTTTTTTCACGTTTTCTGACAGTTTTTTTTTTGCGTTATGAAAAATTGGAGTATTTTATGTTTTATTCTAATTGCACGTGTTTGCGTGCGCGTGTTTTCGTGTTTGTGTTTGCGTATAAATATACGCGAGGGCCAAGTTTTACGTATTTTATGACCTCTTTTTACGAGGAGAGCAGTAAAAATCGTTAATATCGCCAAATAGTTACTCGAATGAATTTGAAATTTATGAAATATAAATAATGTCCATCGGTGTTTCTAAAGTGCCGGATTTACGTGACATTTCAAACCTTGTTTGTGTTCCTGGTTCACTGACTCGACTTTCGTATGTACGCGAGTACGAGGAGTTTGGAAACATTTCACCGCGCGCGTAACATTTTTACGCCGAAAGCGGGCGCATCCGTGTCTCGACTATAAATTTGTACTAATTAACTACTGTTGAAAACTTTACTTAATTACCTTCGTATTGATTAAAGTTGCGATGAAACAAAAATGTTTCGGCTTGATTCCCGAAATGTTTGCGACTCAATTTTCGGGAGTTTTCGTTTGTCGGTGTGCCGCGCCGACGTTAGGCCCGGTTTAGTGTGCCGCGAGCTCGAAAATGGTACGCTTGGTACGCACTCGACACACGAAACGTGGTTTATAGAACATGTTTCCGCAAACAAGTTTGCCGAATGTAGTTGTCCGCACCAAGAAAAGCATTTCAAAACTGAGGAAATGTTACATGGCCTGAAATACAATGGCCAAAAACTGCAGTCTGCTCCACGAGGGGCAAATTGGGTCAGTGCACTACGTCATGTCTTGACCAGATAGATGTCTCGACCAGCAAACATGTTTTCCTTGAATCTTCGCCGCATCTCGAGCGATCGCCAAAGTGTTTCGCGGAAACACGTTTTCTTGGCCAAAAAATTGTTGAACCTTGTTTGCAGAAAACTGGCGAGCAAACATGTTTGTGAAACCATATTTCTGTATCATGTTTCGTGTTTCGCGGAAACACGTTTTCTTGGCCAAAAAATTGCTAAACCTTGTTTGCAGAAAACTGGCGAGCAAACATGTTTGTGAAACCCTATTTCTGTATCATGTTTCGTGTTTCGCGGAAACACATTTTCTTGGCCAAAAAATCGCTAAAACTTGTTTGCAGAAAACTGGCGAGCAAACATGTTTGTGAAACCCTATTTCTGTATCACGTTTCGTGCTTCGCGGAAACGCGTTTTCTTGGCCAAAAAATTGCTTAACCTTGTTTGCAGAAAACTGGCGAGCAAACATGTTTGCGAAACCCTATTTCTGTATCACGTTTCGTGTTTCGCGGAAACGCGTTTTCTTGGCCAAAAAATTGCTAAACCTTGTTTGCAGAAAACTGGCGAGCAAACATGTTTGTGAAACCCTATTTCTGTATCACGTTTCGCGCTTCAAGCGTGCGCTAGGCATTCACTATACATTGTGTAGATAAAACAAAAACAAAATGGCCGTAAAGTAGAACAGTCGCGAGTCGACGAGTGTCCGTTTACGTGCACGAACTCGGCACTTAAAAACGAGGGGAAAGGGGATGAAAAGAACCCCCTCACCTTTTTTTTAAAAAACTTATGAGAATGAACATTTTTTTGTTGTTCCTGAAACAGAAAACCCCCTCAGAAATAAGTACCGACCGAGTATAAAAACGCTATAATTTTGTTTCTGAGGAAGGGTCTCCTTAAAACAACCCCCTTCCATTCCTCGTAACTTGTTGGGGGTATTATCTTTTTCGAGAGGAACCCCACCCTTGCTTTTAAAAAAAACAACTCCTCCTCCCTGGAAATATTACGGCCTCTTTCGTAGAATTCCCCCACCGAAATGAAGGGGGGAGCCACCTCTGCGTGAAAACACAAAATCGCTCCTCGGCGGACTTCTTCGTTGAATTGTTTCCACCCGCAAATTATTTGTAGCCGTAGAGCTCGAAACATTGCTCGAAACACGCGTATTCCAAACGTACAAACACCCAAACGCAAACCTGAAACAATGAATCCAGAGGTGTGTCCAGCTTACGACGCTTTTACCGAGGCGTCCGCTCGGCCGACTGCTGACCGAGCCGGCGGCTGACGGCTGACGGCTGACGGCTGACCATACGCAGTAAAGGGGAAACATTTTTTGTTTTGATCCGGACCGCCTCGCGTGCAGTCGGCATAATGTTGCCGAAACCGTGGTTCCGGCACACAAAAAAACACCATGCGTTTGCTCAAACATGACAGTAGGCAAACTTTTATTCTGCTTTTGTTTCTGCAAACTTTTTTGCCTCGTGTTTGTTGCCTTTGGTGGAGACGCGGCTTTAAAGCCGTGCGGGCATCTCTTCACGCAAAAAAGCACTTTAAAAAACGCCAAAAAAACAAAACATGTTGCAGGAACAACGCGCCGAAAAATTGACCCATGCCCATACGTGCCATGTTTTTAAGCTCATTCTGTGAGTGAAAAGGCTTGTGTCTTAAGCTGGGTCTCCGCCGAAAACACGAAACGTAAACCTCGAAACGTGTTTTCGGGAATATGTTTCGGAATGCAAATGTACGCGTCCGTGCTTCGGTACGTACGCCGTGAAGCGGAAACATTTTCCCCTTTAATCACAAACGCCTCTCGAGCGATTTGCAAAATGTTTCCGAACGCTTGCTTTTGAAAGTAAAAGTGCCCGGAGATTTTCCGGAACATCCGAGCGGAACCGTGGTAAGCAAACTTTTATCTCAAACGTGCTTTCGGAAACCTTGCTTTTGCTATGTGTTTTCGTCGGTGGTGGGGGACGCATATGGACTCGTCGGATAAGACACCCGAAGAAGGGCGGCGGATAGATCCGAAATGTCCCGTGTTTTAAAAAAACGAATAAACATCTCTCGCGGAGAAACTTTTCGGAGTTAGTTATTATCGTCTGCCGTAAAGTTCGCGAAACAAAGTCTCTGGAAAAAGATATAAAATTTCGATAATCCGCTCCGAAACTCGGATACGAATCTGTTCCGAGTCCGCCGAATGTATAAAATAATGAAGCTACACCGTTATTAATAAAGAAATATGTATCCGTGTATCGCGTTGTTTCCATTGTTCTGTCCACCCCCAAGCTGACTGATGCGTACCAGCCTCCATTTAATTCTAAAAGATGGCGCCATCTGCGTGTTCCGTATGCTAATGAGGGTTCAACGCTATTGGCTGGAGGCGAAACATGTTTCTTACCTCACCCTTTCTACACCTGCAACACTAGTTTATGCTCCGGTTGTTCATATTTTTGGGGTTTTTACAACTGGAAACAACAAAAAAGTGTAACGCCGTAGTTGTCGTCGAACGCTACGAGAAGAAGTAGCGCTTCTTCGGAACGGGCTCCCTGCGAACGCCATATTTGTACGTGCCCCTGGATATGGATTTTTACATCGGACGTAAATTTGTTGCTGTTTCTCGTTGCCTTTTTGTTTCTGAAAGCAGTTCCCGTTTAGTTGGAAGCGAAGTCGTTGCGTAGGTTCAGCCGACGGCTGGCGGCTGAGCCTAGATCAGCTTCATTTTTGCTTGTCTTAAATTTCATAAAATTGAGCCGACGGCTGACGGCTGAGCCGAGAGCAGCTTCATTTTTGCTTGTCTTAAATTTCATAAAATTGAGCCGACAGCTGACGGCTGGCAGCTGAGCTTAGAGCCGCTTCATTTTTGCTGGTCTTAAATTTCATAAAATTGAGCCGACGGCTGACGGCTGGCGGCTGGCAGCTGAGCCTAGAGCCGCTTCATTTTTGCTAGTCTTAAATTTCATAAAATTGAGCCGACGGCTGGCGGCTGAGCCTAGAGCCGCTTCATTTTTTTTCCTTTGCGAGGTTTCACGCATCTCTAATTCCGGGTCTCCACCGAGACTCAATGTTTTCACATTCATATGAGTCAAAAAAGTTGCCGGCTGCTCTCGGCTCAGCCGACGGCTGACGGCTGAGCCGAGAGCAGCTTCATTTTTTTTACGGACTCATTTCGACTGTCGTTCGGGACGATCGCTCCACCAAAAGAGTCTTGATTTTAGACTCAATGTTTGCTCAAACAAATTCACCTAAAAACTGTATTGGATTATGAAATCCTTGAAATATACGCGAATGATTTCCTTGAAAATCTTTGAAATCCTTGAAACCCTTGAAAGAATTTCTAGTTATTTCCAATAAAAAAAACCTACATGTGTTACAAACAGAAGCCGGCAAGGCTTACAAAAAATGAAGTTCTATAAAATGCCCCAACTCTTGAAAAAAAAACCAACTAATGATAATTGAAAGTCAGTGATTTTTATTTGAGCAGGTGTGAGGACTGTGGAGGTTTCGTTGGCCAATTTACACAGGATTTGATCAGATTATTAAAGGCTATAAAACCACAATTATTTTAAGTGCTTCTTTTGTTTGTCAGGGGTCCCACGCACTTTTTTGTGCGTTCTTTTTCTGGCCCTTATTAGTGCCCTAGTGCGAAATTGTTGCGGCAAATTGACGATGACATGCAAAAGAAGGGGATTTGGGGAGTCAAGGACCCCGCTCTCGTCTGAAGTAGCGCCCCCTAGCGGGGATTATAAGAGAAATGGGGGGGGGGGTCCTTTGCAATTAGTGACCTTTCTCATGGACTTTTTTCTACATTTTCACTCGGATTATCATCATCCTGTTTAATCTTTAAGTATATTCGGTGCCCTACTTCTCGGACACCTACTACTTGAAATTCTGTCTTAAGCCCTTAGGGCACTTTGTTGTTTTCGTGCGTGCTTAGGTCCCCGTCGTGCTAATGCGTTACTTCTTGGGGCTTAGTTGATTAGTTGTTTGGCCAGTATGAATTTCATTTCATTCTCATCTGTTACTCGGACATGCCCTATGCCCAATGGCCCTTAGGGGATGGCACAATGTCCATTTATACGCAACCCCATGCAAGTATCCACACATGTTAGGACACACGTGGAGTGTCCAAACAGACAGGTCCCACATCTAACAAATGGACATCATTCATCATCGGATGACCGATAAGGAAACCTGCTGAGAGCGGCCCTTATAAGGGCAGATACGTCCGTGCCCTAACCCATACATCTCCCCCTCCTCAGAGTAGTAGTGCCCTTTGATTTATGCCTCCGTGGGGCTACCGATTCCAATTATGGTCCTACTACCTACACCGCATGCAGGTCCTAGAACCCCTGATGGATAATGGCCCATACATACTCGTGTATGTCCCATATACGATAATTATTCCATACCGGTCTCTTAAAAATCTATTAGGGTCCTTGAAATCTTTGAAATTCATCTATTTAGAAGCATGGCCCTGATCTGCCTTTTCCCAACATGCCCCTGGCTATGACGGTGCGCCCCTATGGGTCCCAATTAGCCAAATGTGGTGTTTTCCTGGTGGGGCCCCAAAACCAAAACCCCCGTCGTTTTACCTCACTCACTGTCACCATAGGGCGCCCTCTCAGGGCCTCCTATGTCCATAATTCCACCAACCACATGCTGAGGTTGACCCTGGCCTGACCACTTCTACGAGTTCCGAACTAGCCCTAACCCGCTTTTTTAGATATATGTTCATCTTGTCTTACGTATGTTTTATTTTTATGTTTCAGGTAAGAATCAAACATCTTTTCTCAAACATCCTCAAAATTTCATCAAAGTTTCATCTTAAGGTAAGAAACTCGTGTCAAAGATTTGGGAAAAATTGGGAAACGTGCTGAAATTTGGTGACCTTATAAAAAAGTCAGGAATTATGCTCGAAATTTCAAAGTCCGCAAATTTATGTTCATCGTAAAAATCTGATTTGAAATCCAAAAAAAACAAACAACAACAAACAAAACATTTTTTTCAAAATTTTCTACGAAGATTTTCAAAACTCTTTTTGGGCAAAATGTTGCGCTAACGTATTTGTCGCGCGAGGGGTCCTTCAAAATATTGCTCCAAATTTGTGCTAAAAATCGGAGTTCATGCCGGAGTTTGTTTCGTCCGCGTCGTGAAAATTTACGGATATTGATAAAAATGATGAAAATACCCGATTTGTCGCTCCGTTGCGGCTGTAGCAAACTATCCGCTAAACGGATGTTTTTGCGCTGCGAGCGCAACCTGTAAAAAACGTCCCTCGCACGAGGCTGCTTTTAAACTGCACGCAGCATTAAGAACGCGCTGCGGTCGAAAACATGTTCGTGGTTAAAGTTTGCTTGCCGAGTTTCCGTCCCGATGTTTCGGCAAACTTCCGGTCGTCCGAGAGGCGGTCGGGATCGAAGGAAACGATTGCTCCCGCTTTACGGCGCTCGTGCCGAAGCACGTACTCGGTCGTCGGCTTGAGTTTCAGCCAGTGTGCGGACCAAGTTCGAGCGCACGCTTTGGCGCAACAGGGGAAATTCCCTTCGAATGGTTTCTAGCCTCACTCCCAGTCTTTATTTAATTTTTCAATAGGGGAAATCCCCTTTTCGTGCCATTGTGCAGGCTGTTGTGTTGAAGTAATTGGGTTTTCTAGCCTCTCTTAAAGTCTCGCTTGCTGATTAAACAGGGAAATCCCCTTATGGTGCCATCGATCTGTTGTCTTAAGGCGGGGTTTCAAGCCTCTCTCGCAGTCTTTCTTTACTTTTTCAATAGGGGAAATCCCCTTTTCGTGCCATTGTGCAGTCTGTTGTGTTGAAGCAATGCGCTGGGTTTTCTAGCCTCTCTTACAGTCTCGCTTGCTGATTAAATAGGGAAATCCCCTTATGGTGCCATCGATCTGTTGTCTTAAGGCAGGGTTTCTAGCCTCTCTCCCAGTCTTTATTTACTTTTTCAATAGGGGAAATCCCCTTATCGTGCCATTGTGCAGTCTGTTGTTGAAGTAATTGGGTTTTCTAGCCTCTCTTACAGTATCTCTCTCGTTGATTAAACAGGGAAATTCCCTTATTGTGTCATCGATCTGTTGTCTTAAGGCGGGGTTTCAAGCCTCTCGCAGTCTTTCTTTACTTTTTCAATAAGGGAATTTCCCTTCCTGTTGTGTTGAAGCAATGCGCTGTGTTTTCTAGCCTCTTACAGTATCTATCTCGTTGATTGAAAAGGGAAATTCCCTTCGAATGGTTTCTAGCCTCTCTCCCAGTCTTTATTTACTTTTTCAACAGGGGAAATCCCCCTATCCTGCCATTGTGCTGTCTGTTGTTGAAGTAATTGGGTTTTCTAGCCTCTCTTACAGTCTCGCTTGCTTATTAAACAGGGAAATCCCCTTATTGTGCCATCGATCTGTTGCTGGGGGTTTCTAGCCTCTCTCCCAGTCTTTCTATACTTTTTCAATAAGGGAATTTCCCTTCCTTCCTGTTGTGTTGACGCAATGGGCTGGGTTTTCTAGCCTCTTACAGTATCTCTCTCGTTGATTGAACAGGGAAATTCCCTTATCTTGTCATCGATCTGTTGCTGGGGGTTTCTAGCCTCTCCCAGTCTTTATTTACTGTTTCAACACGGGAAATCCCCTTATCGTGCCATTGTGAAGTCTGTTGTTGAAGTAATTGGGTTTTCTAGCCTCTCTTACAGTCTCGCTTGCTGATTAAACAGGGAAATCCCCTTATGGTGCCATCGATCTGTTGTCTTAAGGCGGGGTTTCAAGCCTCTCTCGCAGTCTTTCTTTACTTTTTCAATAAGGGAATTTCCCTTCCTGTTGTGTCGAAGCAATGCACTGGGTTTTCTAGCCTCTTACAGTATCTCTCTCGTTGATTGAACAGGGAAATTCCCTTATCTTGTCATCGATCTGTTCCTGGGGGTTTCTAGCCTCTCTCCCAGTCTTTATTTACTTTTTCAATAAGGGAATTTCCCTTCCTTACCAAACCACGCGATGACCGCAAATAGAGGTTGTTAATTTAAGGAAAGTTGTCGATATCTTCGCGCTAATCGCGAACCGCTCGATGCGTAACGTCGTTAATTCGAAAAACAAATTATTCCGAAACGCTTCCTCGGCTTAGAACAAAAGCCGCTTAGCGGCTGAACAGCCACGTGAAAAGCTATATAAAAAAGCCTCGATCATCCCCGCCGAGCTTTTCTGGGTCTGTTCTTAAAGTCGGCGAAAAAGACTTCAACGGAACAACGGCTGCGGAGGATTTTGACACGGCACACCGAGGGCTTTAACCTCGATGGATCTTTTCGCATCCCGTTTGTGACCTTTTGCGCATTTTGAACCTTTTGCTTCGCGGAACTTTCGCGGAACCTTCGCGGTGGAGAGGGTTCAATAAGTTGAAACTTTGAGGCGCCATAAGGAACCTTTAAAGGTCGTTCCAGGGCAGCAGCCGACGGAACCTCCGAAAGGTTCTATATGACACGAGAGCGCGAGTGAATTTAACTAGAGGGCTTTAATTCTAGCGGACTCGCGCAAAAAAACGGCCAGCTCTCGGAATGCGAATCTCCGATCGCCAGACAGCAGACGATTTTTTGCAAGCGCGCCATTAAATAATCATCTCTAAAGCGATGCGCAAGATGTTACATCCGAGAGCAACTTCATTCGCTTCAGGCTGATTTTTTACGGCTTTTTGCCTCGGCTGATAATATAGACGAGTTTGCGGGCTCGCGAACGATGCCGTTTGGGACTCCTAGCGACTAGCTTTCTATATAGAAAATGGCGAGAAAACTCTCGAGAGTTGCTCTCGGCGAGAGACACGCGCCTCTGAGAGCAACGCGTTGCTGCTGCTGCTGTCCGAGAACTCGCGAGAGAGAGAAATTCTATCGCTAGTGGACACGTCTGCCCTCCGTGGGCTCTCCGATTGCAGCTCGCGAAATGCGAATGTTGAGAGTAGCTGTCGAGAGTTAATCTCAAATGGAAACCTATCTTAACTTGCCCTCGCAGCCGCATCTGCAAGGAGCCATTGATAGTATAGCTGCTCTCGAGAGTTACTCTCAAATGGACGTGCAACTATATGAAAGTACTGATGAAAGTAGCCATAGAGACTTGTTACTCTCGAGAGTTAATCTCATATAGCAACCCTCGCCCTCGCAGCCACATCTGCAAGTAGCCATCGCTAGTATAGCTGCTCTCGAGAGTCACTCTCAGATGGTAACGCACCTTTAATCACGGCGAGGGCATTTTTGACGAGATGCTCGCCGGGTGCTCTCGAGAGCGCGATCGGCTGAAAGCAACTGTCCCGCAAACCCTCCGAAAGTAGCCATCGATTGCAGTTATACTCTCGAGAGTAGCTCTCAGATGGAAACGCACTTTTATCACGGCGAGGGCATTTTTGACGAGATGCTCGCCGGGTGCTCTCGAGAGCGCAGATCGAAGCAACTCTCACGCAAACCCTCCGAAAGCGGCCATCGATTGCAGTTATACCTCTCGAGAGCAGCTCTCAGATGGAAACGCACCTTTTCCACCGCGAGGGCATTTTTGACGAGATGCTCGCCGGGTGCTCTCGAGAGCGCAGATCGAAGCAACTCACGTAATCCTCCGAAAGCGGCCATCGATAGTAGTTGTACCTCTCGAGAGTAGCTCTCAAGTAAAAAACCCAACTGTAGCCACATGTGCGCCCATTCGCGAGGGCAAACGTCGATTATCCGGACGTATTAAAGTGGTAAGTGACAGGCACCAATTTGGATTCAACATTTTCCAACATGATCCCACTTTAATCGCTCTTATCAGAAAAATGTCTTTTTTGTTTCCACCTCGCGATGTTTTTATAAATGAAAATATGCAAGAAGTTGGCGATGAAATCGCTGAAGACTCGCTCGCTCTCGACTTCACTCTCCGTCTCCTGCTCTTTTTTTTTTATATCCGCCTTAAGCTCGATTCTTGCGCCGTCTTTTTTGCGATCACGCCTTAATTTGTATTTTATAAGAGTGAATATATTTGAAGTTTTCTACTCGCAGCAGCAGCAGCAGCAAGTAGCTCTGATTCGAGTCGATGACCTTTGGAGTTTTTACGCTTTTTCGGAAGATCACCGGCGACTTTTTAGGAACGAGTTTTGGGAAATTACTCGTTTTTAAAGTAAGGGCCGTTTTTGAAAAAAAACAACACAATCGTGGCGAGTTTGTAGTCTTGTTTTTAAATGGGATAAAAATTAACTTTGTTGGATGTTATTGCGATAAAAATGAATCTATAAATCCGTGGGTGTCTATTGCCGAGAGTCGATCTCGAGAGTTTTCTCGCTGCTATCGGAGAGTCCACGGAGGGTTCGCGTGTCCATTATGTATAGCGATAGCGTCCAAAACGAAAGTGCTCTCGGAGGTGCTTGTCCATTGCCGAGAGTCGCTCTCGAGAGTTTTCTCGCTGCTATCGGAGAGCCAACGGAGGGCTCGCGTGTCCACTATATAGCGATAGCGTCCAAAACAAAGAGCTCTCGGACAGTAATAGCATGACGTGCTCTCGGAGATGTTTGTCCATTGCCGAGAGTCGCTATCGAGAGTTTTCTCGCTGCTATCGGAGAGCCAACGGAGGGCTCGCGTGTCCACTAGCGATAGCATCCAAAACGAAAGTGCTCTCGGACAGTAATAGTACGGGCAACTCTCAGACGTGCTCGTCCATTGGCGAGAGTCGCTATCGAGAGCATCTCGAGAGTTTTCTCGCTGCTATCGGAGAGTCCAGGGAGGTCTCAAGTGTCCGCTATAGCGCTAACGTCCAAAACAAAGAGCTCTCGGACAGTAATAGCATGATGTGCTCTCGGAGATGTTTGTCCATTGCCGAGAGTCGCTATCGAGAGCATCTCGAGAGTTTTCGCTGCTATCGGAGAGTCCACGGAGGGCTCGCGTGTCCACTATGTAGCGATAGCGTCCAAAACGAAAGTGCTCTCGGAGGTGCTTGTCCATTGCCGAGAGTCGCTATCGAGAGCATCTCGAGTTTTCGTTGCTATCGGAGAGTCCATGCACGGAGGGCTCGCGTGTCCACTATGTAGCGCAGACGTTCAAAACGAAAGAGCTCTCGGACAGTAATAGAACGCGCAACTCTCGGAGGTGCTCGTCCATTTCCGAGAGTCGCTATCGAGAGTTTTCTCGCCGGGATAGTCTCTCACGTGGGAAAGCAGCATTAAAACTGGCATTTTCGGCCTAGCTCTCGACTGTTGCTCGCGACATTCGTATTTGGGCGAGCTGCTATCGGAGAGTCCGCGAAGGGCTCGCGTATCCACTAGCTATAAATTCGAAAATTGGCCACATTGGCGAGAGCTCTCGAGAGTTGAAACGCACCTTTATACAGAAAAAGCGAGGCCAGGCAGACAGTTTTCGCGTGCCAACGTCTTTATGCCTCCCTTAACTTTAATGGCAATAGAGAGTTTGAGCCAGCCAACGCCTTAACGTTAACCTTAACTTTAACGGCGGGAAGGGAGGAGCCACGGACCAGAATATCCGATGAACTAACTGAACGTCATGAGTGCGAATGACGTCCAGTTAGTTCATTGGGTAGTTAAATCCGTGGCCCCTCCCTTCCCGCCGTTAACGTTAAGGTTAACGTTAAGACGTTGTCTGGCTCAAACTCTCTAATGACGTAGCCAATGAACGTCACGGGTGCTTCTTCCTTTCCCGCCATTAAAGTTAAGGTATGCATATAAGACGTTGACGTGCTAAAACTGTATTATTTGAAAGAAAGCGCGACAACTCGTCTATGATAGAGAGTTTGAGCCAGCCAACGTTATCGTTACCGTTATCGTTGTCTGGCTCAAACTCCTATAATAGAGCACCGTTTTGAAGACGTTGTGAAGTGCCGTATGGACTTTGCGTCTTCCGTGCCCTATGAAAGCCCATCTCGCCGCGGTCAATGCCCTTTTATCGAACGACGTGTCCTAAACCCTCTAGAACTGAAGCTCGCTATCGCCTCCTTTAGCTAAAGGCGTCGCTGAAATCCGAACTTTGACCCGGATGATATTTTCACCTCCCTCGTTCTAATCGTCGCCAACTCGGATGAATAATGCACCATTATTTCATTGTTCTTCTTCCCTAATCTCAATTTCATCGGATGCCAAAAATGATAATGAAAAGGGAATTATATATTACAATAGTTCGATGCGTTTTTAAAGTAAGGGCCGTCTTCAAATTATGCCGACAATTGTATATTTCGCACGTTTATTTACAAAATTTACAAAATTTCACAAATGTCATCTTCCTGGAATTGCACTAATTTCTGTTATAACGAAAGGAGAACCTTTTTGATACTATGTATTATCTTACAAGATTGTGTAGTAGTTTTACGAAAATTCCTGTTTCGTCAAAAGTACAGTTTTATCAAAAGTACTGCTTTGTCAAAAGTACTGTTTCGTCAAAAGTACGGTTTTCTCAAAAGCACAGTTTTGTCAAACGTACTGCTTTGTGAAAAGTACAGTTTTATCAAAAGTACTGCTTTGTCAATATTCCCGCTTCGTCAAAAGTACTGTTTCGTCAAATGTGCTTTTTTATCAAAAGTACAGCTTTGTGAATAGTGCAGTTTTATCAAAAGTACTGTTTCGTCAAAGATGCGGTTTTCTCAAAAGCACAGTTTTGTCAAACGTACTGCTTCGTCGAAAGTACGGTTTTATCAAAAGTACTGCGTTGTCAATATTCCCATTTTGTCAAAAGTACTGCTTCGTCAAAAGTTCTGTTTCGTCAAATGTACAGTTTTATCAAAAGGACTGCCTTGTCAAATTGTCAAAAGTACTGTTTCGTCAAACGTGCTTTTTTATCAAAAGTACAGCCTTGTCAATAGTGCAGTTTTATCAAAAGTACTGTTTCGTCAAAAGTGCTTTTTTATCAAAAGTACAGCTTTATAAAAAGTACTGTTTCGTCAAAAGTACTGCTTTGTCAAATGTACAGTTTTATCAAAAGTACTCCCTTGTCAAATTGTCAAAAGTACTGCTTTGTCAATATTCCCATTTTGTCAAAAGTACTGCTTCGTCAAAAGTTCTGTTTCGTCAAACGTACTTTTTTATCAAAAGGACTGCCTCGTCAAATTGTCAAAAGTACTGTTTCGTCAAATGTGCTTTTTTATCAAAAGTACAGCCTTGTCAATAGTGCAGTTTTATCAAAAGTACTGTTTCGTCAAAAGTACAGTTTCGTCAAAAGTACTGCTTTGTCAAAAGCACGGCTTTGTATAAAGTACTGTTTCGTCAAACGTACTTTTTTTATCAAAAGTACTGTTTCGTCAAAAGTACAGTTTTATCAAAAGTACTGCCTCGTCAAATTGTCAAAAGGACCGCCTCGTCAACAGTACCGCTTTGCCAAAAGTAGTCGCGACTGCCCAGGTTTATTTGGTGCATTCGCCACTTTTCTAGTCCGTTATTTCCGCGTTTTCCGAGATCTTGTGCGTGTGCCGCGATAAATTCACTCTTGTATAGTAATATTTCGCGTTCCTTAAGCCGAACAACGAGTGTTAAAAGCTCGAGTTCACGGAGCCCCGCGTTTGATGTAAAAATGTGGCAACTCGGGAGTGTTTTTCCATAAAGGTGAGTTTGCACGTCCGTGGGTCCTTTTAACGAAGTCCGAAAGGGCGTTTGGCGATACCTAAGCTGCTCGTATTTCGTCCATTTTTAATACAATGTCGCGTAATATCGCGGGCGAGGTTTATTTATTCGTCCGCTAGTCGTGTCATAACGTTGCCCGCTTCTAATTACTGCGCCTGGCATTTCTTTATCTAAGAGGTTAGTGGCACGCTAAACTCGCTTAACCTTCACGTTTCGCGTCCGGCTGACGGCAGAGGGCGCGCGAGGGCAACACGCGGGCGGCCATCTTCACCAAATAAGCCTTTTGTTTAACTACGTCAGTGCGTCCCTTCTTCGATGTGCCTCGACAAATTTAGTCCCTTCTTTTTGTTGTGCCTCGACAAATATAGTCCATGTTTCGGTTGGGCTTAAGAATTTTAGTCCCTCCTTTAATGTGCCTCGACAAATTTAATCTCTTATTCGGTGTGCCATAATAGTTTTAGTCCCTATTTTAGTGTGCCTCGACAAATTAAGTCTGTGGTTCGGTGTGCCTTAAAAATGTTAGTCTCTCCTTTAATGTGCCTCGACAAATTTAGCCCCTTCTTTAGTGTGCCCTAATAATATCAGTCCCTTGTTTAGTGTGCCTCGACAAATTTAGCCCCGTTTCTAGTGTGTCTCCACACATATATTCCTTTACATGTGTCTTAGTTTAGTCCCTTTTTTATGTGCCTCTACAAATTTAGTCTCATATCGGTGTGCCTTAATATAGTTTTAGACCCTTCTTTAGTGTGTGTGCCTCGCCATATTTATTCCGTTTTTAGTGTGCCTCAACAAATATGGTCAATTTTTCGGTGTGCCTTATTAATTTTACTCCCTTTTTCAATGTGCCTCGACAAATTGATTGCGTCTTTAGTGTGCCCTAATAATATCAGTCCCTTCTTTAGCGTGCCTCGACAAATTTAGCCCCTTCTTTAGCGTGCCCTAATAATATTAGCCCCTTCTTTAGTGTGCCTCGACAAATTTAGTCCCGTTTTTAGTGTCTCCACACATATATTCCTTTACATGTGCCTTAGTTTAGTCCCTTTTTTATGTGCCTCTACAAATTTAGTCTTCTTATTCGGTGTGCCTTAATATAGTCTGTCCCTTCTTTAGTGTGCCTCGACAAATTTAGTCCCGTTTTTAGTGTGTCTCCACACATATATTCCTTTACACGTGTCTTAGTTTTTTAGTCCCTTTTTTATGTGCCTCTACAAAATTTAGTCTCTTATTCGGTGTGCCTTAATATAGTTTTAGTGTGCCTCGCCATATTTATTCCGTTTTTAGTGTGCCTCAACAAATATGGTCAATTTTTCAGTGTGCCTTATTAACTTTACTCCCTTCTTCAATGTGCCTCAACGAATTTAGCCCCTTCTTTAATGTGCCCTAATAATATGAGTCCCTTCTTTAGTGTGCCTCGACAAATTTAGCCCCGTTTCTAGTGGGCCTCCACAAATGTACTCGGTGTGCCTTAATATAGTTTTAGTCGCATTTTTCGTCTGCCTTTACTCCAAATTGAGTCCCAAATGTGAGGGTCAAGCGGTCCATCCACGTTCTCTGGTACCAGTTTAGTAGTTCGGGCATGTTCCTATTTAGCGACTCGAGTGGTGTCTCGAGTGTGCCGCGTGCGCTTGACCTTTTTATCGACGTGTCTCCGAGTTTTTTGTTGCGCAACTTTTAAGTTGTTTTTCGGCCATTTTTGCGTAAGGCTTAAGTTTTTTTTTGTTTTTTTTGTGTTTTTGTTTTTCGAGACGATAAAAAACCTTTTAGCGAAAGTAGTTTTTTTTGTTCGGCATTAATTAATCGTCGATCTCATTACAATTTCAAAGATAAAAATAAAGTGGACCCATTATCCGAAATGGACGACGTCGCGCCTCAAATACAAAAATACGAAAAGGTATTTTTATAAAAAAAAAACCGCACAAATTGCGATCGAAAGGTTTCGAAAATACCCTAATTTATATGAAAATGGCGAGTTTGTGCAATTATCCGGTCACGATTGCGTGCAAAAGTGGCGCGTGGGGCTCGCCGAACAGGTGCATTTATCCGGTTTGTGCGATTAAGCGGGTACGACTGTATTTTGATACTAAGAGAGGTTGAACTAACATGTACAGTCGAACCCGCTTAATTGCACAGTGACCGGATAATTGCGCGTGTTCTCCGTGTCCTGATTGGCGGATGGCTGGTCAGTCTGGACGGGGCTTAAGCATCATCTCGAGCTCGAGCTTAAGGTGACGCGCATTTGGCTGTCTCGAGCTCGTCTTTGGGTATCTTCCGCGCAGCTGCGGTACGCATCCGGGACTCGAGACGCAGCTCGGTCTCAAGCTCGCGCGATTTGAGCAACTGCGGTACGAGGGTAAGTCGGTCTCAAGATACTTCCTGACCAACCTTGAGCTCTGTCTCACATTTGGCTGTCTCGAGCTCGTCTTTGCGTATCTTCCGCGCAGTTGCGTTACGCATCCGGGACTCGAGACGCGGCTCGGTCTCAAGCTCGCGCCGTTTGAGCAACTGCGGTACGAGGGTAAGTCGGTCTCGAGGTACTTCCTGACCAACCTTGAGACCTGTCTCACACTTGGCTGTCTCGAGCTCGTCTTTGCGTATCTTCCGCACAGCTGCGGTACGCATCCGGGACTCGAGACGCGGCTCGGTCTCAAGCTCGCGCCGTTTGAGCAACTGCGGTACGAGGGTAAGTCGGTCTCGAGGTACTTCCTGACCAACCTTGAGACCTGTCTCACACTTGGCTGTCTCGAGCTCGTCTTTGCGTATCTTCCACACAGCTGCGGTACGCATCCGGGACTCGAGACGCGGCTCGGTCTCAAGCTCGCGCGATTTGAGCAACTGCGGTACGGGGGTAAAACAAAATGGCGGATGTATCTCAAAATGGCGGCCGAAACACGGTTCGTCCTCGCGTTCGCGCCGATAATCGCCTGGTCTGGACGATGCTTAAGCATAATCTCGAGCTCAAACTTGAGATGACGCGCATTTGGCTGCCCCGAGCTGGTCTTGGCATATCTTCCGCGCAGCTGCAGTACGCATCTGGGACTCTTGAGTCCCAAGCTCGTGAGATTGACCCCCGTACCGCAGTCGCCCAACTAGCTGCAACGCGAGCTTTGTGTCGTCTAAGCCGCATCTCGAGCTTAAGCTCGAGCGGGGTACGAGGTGAAACAAAATGGCGGACGAAACATCGCTCGTCCCCATGTTCACGCCGATGCGACATCGCCGTTCACACGATGGCACTAATGCGACATTCTATGTCCCGACATTAGTGGCATCGTGAGAACGAGGCTTTAATTAAGCATCATCTCGAGCTCAAGCTCAAGCGGGGGTACGGGGATAAAGCAAAATGGCGGATGTATCTCAAAATGGCGGCCGAAACACGCTCGTCCTTGAGTTTGTGCCGATAATTGCGCGACTGCGACAGGACTTAAGCATCATCTCGAGCTTAAGCTCACGCTTGAGATGACACGGGGGTAAAACAAAATGGCGTATGTATCTCAAAATGTCGGCCGAAACACGCTCGTCCTTGAGTTTGTGCCGATAATCGCTCGGTTGGGACGGGGCTTAAGCATCATCTCGAGCTTAGCTCAAGCTGGGGTACGGGGATAAAGCAAAATGGCGAATGTATCTCAAAATGGCGTCAGAAACATCGCTCGTCTCCGTGTTGGCGCCGATAATCGCCTGGTCTGGACGGGGCTTAAGCATCATCTCGAGCTTAAGCTCAAGTGGGGGTACGGGGATAAAACAAAATGGCGGATGTATCTCAAAATGGCGTCAGAAACATCGCTCGTCTCCGTGTTGGCGCCCATAATCGCCTGGTCTGTACGGGGCTTAAGCTCAAGCGGGAGTACGGGGATAAAGCAAAATGGCGAATGTATCTCAAAATGGCGGCTGAAACATCGCTTGTCCCCATGTTCACGCCGATGCGACATCGCCGAATCGCTGCTGCGACGTCGGTGTCCTCGACCGTTCACACGATGGCACTAATGCGACATTCGATGTCCCGACATTAGCGGCATCGTGAGAACGGGGCTTTAATTGAGCGTCATCTCGAGCTTAAGCTCACGCTTGAGATGACAAGGTGGTAAAACAAAATGGCGGACGAAACATCGCTTGTCTCCATGTTCACGCCGAATCGATGCTGCGACATTCGATGTCCCGACATTAGCGGCATCGTGAGAACGGGGCTTTAATTAAGCATCATCTCGAGCTCAAGCGGGGGTACGGGGATAAAACCAAATGGCGTATGTATCTCAAAATGGCGGCCGAAACATCGCTCGTCCTCATGTTCACGCCGATGTGACATCCCCAAATCGATGCTGCGACGTCGGTGTCCCGACATTAGAGGCATCGTGAGAACGGGGCTTTAAGCATCATCTCGAGCTCAAGCTCAAGCGGGGGGTATGGGGATAAAACAAAATGGCGGCCGAAACACCGCTTGTCCCCATGTTCACGCCGATGCGACATCGCCGAATCGGTGCTGCGACGTCGGTGTCCTCGACCGTTCACACGATGGCACTAAAGCGACATTTGATGTCCCGACATTAGTGGCATCGTGAGAACGGGGCTTTAATTAAGCGTCATCTCGAGCTCAAGCTCAAGCGGGGGTACGGGGATAAAACAAAATGGCGCATGTATCTCAAAATGTCGGCCGAAACACGCTCGTCCTTGAGTTTGTGCTGATAATCGCTCGACTGGACGGGGCTTAAGCATCATCTCGAGCGGGAGTACGGGGATAAAGCAAAATGGCGAATGTATCTCAAAATGGCGGCCGAAACATGTCGTTTCCGAGCAGGGCCTCTTTCCCCCTCTCTGGTACCTGTTGTTGTTTTTAGCCCCGAGCCCAAACCGGTTTTCTTGGCTGCTGTGAGCTGTGGTACCTTCTCCTTCTCCTTCTTCTTCTTTTCCCCCCTCTTGCTTTATATCCGAGCGCCGGAACAGGTGCATCTCCCGAAGGCACCTCGCTCTTCGTCGTCGTTGCTGTTGCTGTTGTTGTACGTGGCCGCTAGCCGTAATTCATATCAACGCCGCCGAAATTATGTCATTAATGGCCTCTTCCAGATCACATTTCGACGCCGGGGTGTCATTTTATATATATATATATATGGGAAGGAAAGAACAAAAGACCCACAGCCAGCTATTTTAACACCCACTCCCGTGTGTAAGGGACGCCGGTTCAAGACCGTTTCCAATTAAGTTCCCAGCAAAAAGCACTTTCTGGGCCGTAGCAATTTTTGAGGTGGGCCTCCGTCATTTTTGGCCCCCCCCCCCTTTTTTTGTGTGCCTTAGCAATTTTAGGCAGTTTTCAAGTGTTCCTTACCAATTTTGGCTTCTGTTTCACTGTGCCTCGACAATTTAAGTCTTAAGTGTGCCTTGGCAAATTTAGTTCATTTTCAGTGTGCCTTAGCAATTTTGGTTTCTGTTTCAGTGTGCCTTAGCAATTTTAGTTCTTTATCCAGTGTGCCTCGACAATTTAAGTCTTTTTAAGTGTGCCTCGGTAGATTTAGCTCGTTTTTTGGTGTGTGCCTTAGCAATTTTGGCCTCTGTTTCACTGTGCCTCGACAATTTAAGTCTTTTTAAGTGTGCCTCGGCAATTTTAGTTCATTTTCAGTGTGCCTTAGCAATTTTGACCTCTGTTTCACTGTGCCTTAGCAATTTCAGTTCTTTATCCGGTGTGCCTCGACAATTTTAAGACATTTTAAGTGTGCCTCGGTAGATTTAGCTCGTTTTTTGGCGTGTGCCTTAGCAATTTTGGCCTCTGTTTCACTGTGCCTCGCCAATTTAAAACCTTTTTTAGTGTGCCTTAGCAATTTTAGTTCTTTATCCGGTGTGCCTCGACAATTTAAGTCTTTTTAAGTGTGCCTCGGTAGATTAAGCTCGTTTTTTGGTGTGTGCCTTAGCAATTTTGGTTTCTGTTTCAGTGTGCCTTAGCAATTTTAGTTCTTTATCCGGTGTGCCTTGACAAATTTAAGTCTTTTTAAGTGTGCCTTGGCAAATTTAGTTCATTTTTCAGTGTGCCTTAGCAATTTTGGCCTCTGTTTCGCTGTGCCTCGCCAATTTAAAACCTTTTTTCAGTGTGCCTTAGCAATTTTAGTTCTTTTTCCGGTGTGCCTCGACAATTTAAGTCTTTTTAAGTGTGTGCCTTAGCAATTTTGGCCTCTGTTTCACTGTGCCTCGACAGTTTAGACCCATTTTCAGTGTGCCTCGACAAATTTAGATGGTTTTTTCGTGTGCCTTAGTAATTTAATTCCATTTCAGTGTGCCTCGACAATTTTAGTCCGTTTCTAAGTGTGCCTTACCACGTATGGTCCCTTGTTCGGTGTGCCTCTGCAATTTTAGTGCTTAGCTTTAGTGTGCCGCGATACGCTAGACTGTATCGCCATTGCGAGGGTCTATTCAGGTGTGCCGTGACAATTTTAGCTCCTATTAGACCCGGAATAGTTTGGGCATTTAGTCCATATCTAGGCCCTAGACTAATTGGCTAGATATGTCCAGCGTCTGGCCATATATAGAAACAACGTGTGGTCAGGAAAAAAAGACCTTAAAAAACAGGACAGGTTCGCTAATGAGTGTCATTTGGGTCCGATAACGCCAGGGGGGGTCCCATATATAACCATATACGGAGGGGAAACACCGAGGCCCCAGGTGCTTAAAAAACCAAAGGGCCGAAGGGCAAATTGTTGTCGCCAAAGACCGAACCGTTTAAAAAGCACTTTTTGGGGCGGCCCGAAATAGAAGCTGGTCAGACTGATAAGTGCTGGACAACCTGGAAAACTCGACTTCACCTGTCTACATTGGCCATGAACAACTCCAGCCATATATAGAAAAAGCCAGATATGGCCCATATATGACTTTTACACCTGGGTTAATAACAACTGTATTCCTCCAAATCCGATGGATTTCCTCTAATAAATTGACTTCTCCTGTCTACAATGGACTCGACCTGTCTACATTGGCCATGCAATTTGTCCACCATTTTGCAACACCAGCCAGATATGGTCCATATATGATTTTACCACCCGGATTGATTTTATCCAATTGTATCACTGCTAGTCCTCCAAATCCGATGCATTTTCTCTAATAAATGGGCCTGACCTGTCTACAATGGACTCGACCTGTCTACATTGGCCATGCAATTTGTTCACCATTTCGCAACTCCAGCCAGATATATGATTTTATCCCCCGGATTAATTTGATCCAATCGTATCACTGCTAGAGTCCAAATCCGATGGATTTCCTCTAATAAATTGACTTGACCTGTCTACATTGGACTCGACCTGTGTACATTGGACTCGACCTGTGTACATTGGACTTGACCTGTGTACATTGGCCATGCAATTTGTCCACCATTTTGCAACTCCAGCCAGATATGGTCCATTTGATTTTATCCCCCGGATTAATTTGATCCAATTGTATACATCGCTAGTCCTCCAAATCCGATGGATTTTCTATGATAAATGGGCCTGACCTGTCTACATTGGACTCGACCTGTCTACATTGGCCATGAAATTTGTCCATCAATTTCTTTTATATCTGGCCATATGTAGTCCATATATGATTTTACCCCTCGGATTAATTTTATCCAATCGTATCACTGCTAATCCTCCAAATCCGATGGATTTCCTCTAATAAATTGACTTGACCTGTCTACATTGGACTCGACCTGTGTACATTGGACTCGACCTGTCTACATTGGACTCGACCTGTCTACATTGGCCATGCAATTTGTCCACCATTTCGCAACCCCAGCCAGATATGGTCCATTTGATTTTACCACTCGGATTAATTTGATCCAATTGTATCACTGCTAGAGTCCAAATCCGATGGATTTCCTCTAATAAATTGACTTGACCTGTCTACAATGGACTCGACCTGTCTACATTGGCCAGGCAATTTGTCCATCATTTGTTTTTATATCTGGCCATATGTGGCCCGTGTATGATTTTACCACCCGGATTAATTTTATCCAATCGTATCACCGCTAGTCCTCAAAATCCGATGGATTTCCTCTAATAAATGGACTCGACCTGTCTACATTGGCCATGAAATTTGTCCATCAATTTTTTTTTATATCTGGCCATATGTGGTCCATATATGATTTTACCACCCAGATTAATTTGATGCAATTGTATCACTGCTAGAGTCCAAATCCGATGGATTTCCTCTAATAAATTGACTTGGCCTGTCTACAATGGACTTGACCTGTCTACATTGGCCATGCAATTTGTCCACCATTTTGCAACTCCAGCCAGATGTGGTCCATATATCATTTGATCCAACTGTATACATCGCTAGTCCTCCAAATCCGATGGATTTTCTCTGATAAATGGACCTGACCTGTCTACATTGGACTCGACCTGTCTACATTGGCCATGCAATTTGTCCACCATTTGTTTTGAAAATGTGGCCATATTCGCTCTCCGCGCACGTATCTTCGTAATGCACTTGTTCCGTCGCACGAACTTTGCAACGAGTTGTCCGCACGGAATCCTCGCGGCCCGTCAACCCCCCGAAAAGCAGCTTCCAAACGAGCCATATCTGCGATTTATCTTTTTAAATCCGTGCCGTGTTTTGCATAACCAGCTCCGAGTCCAGATCCGGAGGCTCGTTTTAACTAATGGCACGTCTATGCGATAGCGACACGCTGCGAGACTCCACGAAGTATAAAAAACCTTTTAAGGGGACATTTTTTTTTTGTTGTCCCGCTAAAAGGGTTTTAAAATTTTTGAGCGTTTTTTTTCACTCTTAAATGTGGCCAGATATGTCCGCTCCCAGTTTTATTATTATTATTATTAGTTGTTGTTTTTCGGAAATTAATTGCCCGTCTTTTCTTTTTCAGGTAAGAAAACAATCCGTTTGTTTCTCGAAACACGTTGCGAAACGGTAATGTTGTTTGTCGCAACATGCCCTACGTTTTAGGTCTGGGTGAGTCCAATTTTTCTATACTATCCGTGCGGATCGTGCTCGGTGCAACTTTTAACCTCGACCTCGGATCTGTCGTAAACCCGCCCTTTGTGGAAGCCCTTACCTTGATTAGGACCATTCGAGCTAAGCGAGTCCTAGTTTATTCGCGGCTACTCGGGATGATCCGAGTTATCCGGAGTAAGCACAAATAAACCGCAATTGCGCCGTCTTTTAAATCGCCCCGTTCAACTTTTAACCTCGAC
This sequence comes from Ophyiulus pilosus, assembly GCA_033995625.1. Lineage (NCBI taxonomy): Eukaryota > Metazoa > Arthropoda > Diplopoda > Julida > Julidae > Ophyiulus > Ophyiulus pilosus. Next base: position 165 of record JAUJYV010000569.1, on the reverse strand, counting down.
CTCGGATCGGTCGTAAACCCGCTTCTTGTGGAAGCCCTTACCTTGATTAGGACCATTCGAACTAAGTGGGTCCTAGTTTATTAGCGATTACTCGGGATGATCCGAGTTATCCGGAGTAAGCACAAATAAACCGCAATTGCGCCGTCTTTTAAATCGCCCCGTTCA
>JAUJYV010000568.1:0-36003 GCA_033995625.1 Ophyiulus pilosus | reverse complement strand
CCCCACCATATGGCATTTATTTGCTGACTGTAGGGTACTGAGTTGAATTGAATTGTCACATTTTTGGGAATCCAATATACGTGACAATAATTTTTAACATTTTTGGAATGATTCAAGTACTTTATTTACAAACAATTGTGAGGCTACAAAGATTTGAGCGAGGGATCTTACGTAATCACTGGCCAAATGTGTTTAAAAATTATTTACACCTTTAAAAGGTGCTTCCAAATACATCAAAGTAAAACCATTATGCTTTTTTTTGCAAACAAAACAATAACATCAAAGGCACGTGAAGTGGTGTATATAACATAACTCATTTATCAACACACCAAAGTGTCATGCTTTAATCAAACGACATTGAAAATGTCGTTTGCGTATTGATCATTCATTGCCATTATTATTTCTAAATTGAAGTTGTGAGCAAAAGAATCCAACAATCATCCGTGATTAGACTAGAATTGTTCTGGTAGAAGCAGGTCCGAAACGCAATCCGCATCATTTTTTTCTCGATGAAGATCCTTCCAAAACCTTTTTGGCAATTTCACAATCATGATTATGGACAGAACCGGTGTTTTGTTACGTTGGCTGAGTAGTTTTGATTTCTGTAATGCCTCCATTTTCTAAATTCTGTGATGGCTTGGGTTTGTTATCTTTAAACGTGATGATGGTATATACAATACTGCCAACGATACTGCAAAGCAAGTTTATATTTAATTTAGAAAAACGTCGAAAATGCACAAAAAAATTATAGGGATTTAATTATTACTCACCTTATGTTTAAGCCGATGAAATTTGGAAGACTAAATACATAGTCACCTCCGATGAACATGCCGATAAAAGTTACAAAAATGTTCTGTAAGAGATAAAAATTCTTGTCGAGTCCCATTGTACAGACAAAATAGTGAACGTTTAAATTGCATTTTTGGATAAATTTTGCAATTTATAAAAAAGTTCATTAATGTTTGAATTCAAATTACTCCAATTTACCTTTAAACAGCCAACAATTGAAGTTGTAAGTGCAGAATTATAAAAAGTACACAATATTGTGGAATAAATAAGAATAAAACCCATGATGCAGGAGAGCAAAAACTGGATCAGGAAAAATGGATTGGACCAGCCATTATATAAAATTGCCTGAAAAATAATAATGTTTTTCAAATATCTGGTAATTAGGCACTGTCGTTAACGCAGCGCATGGTTCCTTTCCTACCTGCTGAAATTCTCCCGTGGCCACAGCTATTAACGTAGAAGGGATTATCATTAATAGACTGTTGTAAAACATCAGGCCATACTTGCCCAGCTCCTAATTAGGAAATAATCGAGAGTTCATCATTAATGACTTTCATTCAGATCTGTCCATTTAATGTAGTTTACTTACTTTGGCATCCAATTTCTTTTTTAAGTACACACCATTAGCAGCAGTAAAAAAGTCATTAGCTAACACGTAAGCGTAGCCTGTTGCCTCGAATGAAAGATCATAACTGAAAATTGGCATTGTAAAGAATTAATAGATAAATACGTTAGAATATTTCAAAGTTAGCGGTCACGTACGTTGATTAACTTCACTAACCTCGCAGCTATTACAGCACCACCTACCATGGCAACAACGCTTAATTTTATACCCATTGTGCTGGATATCCTAAAATATTAATTTGACGAGGTCACTACCTATTTTAATGAGGACATTAAAATAAAAGAATGGTAGTTTAAAAAATCGAATTTGCATATTTACCCGAGAATATAAAATTCTCCGATCATCGTCATAAGAATAGAGAACCTCCTGAGTACGGTGAACATAGGCAGGCTATAATAAATGAAAGCAACAACCCCCAGATGTCAAAAATGTCGATATGCAATTTATTAACAGAAATCATAAATGCTTACAATGGCAATAAAGGTCTCTCAACTTTGATGTTTGCAAACACAAAATGAATTTTATGCGGTACGAAAACTACCGTCCCTTATAAACGGGAGCCATTGAGCAATGCATGAGTGGTAAAAGGGGTAAAAATGGGTTAAGACCTTGTCAGGAGGATGAATGTCAAGAGATATTACCTTAGTTCCTTAGTTCCACCTAAACCGCACACAAGGTTTCCCAGATACAATACTGGTAATGGCCATACCTGTGTTATTCAAAAACAGAAGTTTTGAATCTATTAACAGTGAAAATTATTCACCGCATTAATTTGCCAGACAAAACCCACCTTTTTCAGCACATCTCTGCTGTAGTCCGGATACGTTATATATCCAGTTTGTTTACCTATGAATAATACCACAATGGTTGCTACCATCTGGAATAGTTAGTTCAACACTCATTAATCGTTTAGTCATTATGATATGCAAATCGTTATGCATAATTTCCTTATAATAATTGTTTACGTGGCAGTTTAAAAAAATCGTAACTGGCCATTAATTGCCTGTAAATTAATTTCTTTTTCCCAAACACACATTAAAATTAAGGGCATCGTAATTTACTCGGATTGCCAATGGAATAAAAATGTATCCAAATATAATTCCAAGAGTGTTATTCAAAATTTATTCCGATAAAGTCGTACTGTACAATGGAAATAACTTTGTTACTCAACACATATTAGTGACATTTTTAAATAGGCGATTCCTTTAGATAGCATGGTTATCGGGGGAAATGCAACAACAACCGATAACACTTGTATTGTTAAGACAACTAAAGCATGCATGTAGTAAGATAAAACTGATAAATGATGATGGGTTAGAAAAACGGGTTAGAACAACTTTACCTGTCCCCAGCCAAGAAATTGTGCAGAAGGAAATCTGCAAAGATAATGATTTCAAATAAATGTATTAATTTATTTCGATGATATATAAGTGCAGAGACTTTCATGTGACACTGTCTAATATTATAAATTTCTGTATTTCTAGGTATGGCAAGCTGAACATCCAAGCCTCATTCAGCTAAACTGAAATTTGTAATTTAATCCTTGAGAAAAAGGTTAGACATCTTGTATATTATTGTCTCAAATTTGTCTATGTTTTTCAATATTAAATTAGAAGTTAACTTCTATTCTTGAACTCAATTTTGCTTCTTTTTTAGCAGAATGACATTTTTAAAGTAAAAATAAAAAATAAATTCCTCACATGTACAGACGAATGACCCAGATTTTTTATAAACACTACCAAATCGCATAGCAACAATTGTGAAGTGTGCCATAAACCATTAGTTTTAGAAAATGGAATAGCAACTGATGTAATAAATTGAGTGTAATTGTTGTACAAAAAGCATCCAAGATCATAAATTTTCAGATGAATGTCAGGGGAAACTTTGGAGGAGGGGAGAAACATTTTGTATACAGTCAACATAATACGAACCTACTTAACACTAATAATGTACAAACTTAGGAGCTACTAGTTTTTTCTTCAGATCTTGGTGCTAACAAGGCACAATATCATTATGCATCAGCACAAATTATGGGCACAACTCTATGTTAAAAAGTGGGTGTGACATTACCGACATAACATGCATGTCACAAAATTCCTACTGATGCATGTGACATATGCAAAATAAACTTGCAGCAACAAACGAAATTTCTTTATACATCTTATTGGTTGCACTCCAAATGTCAAAAAACACTTGTATGCCCCATGGGAATGAGCACAATTTGTAATAAATGCCCTAGGGTCAACAGCACAAACAAACAGAATTATTTTTGTACAAAAAAGCATCCAAGATCATACAGTTTCAGATGATTGTCAGGGGGAATTAACATTTTGTATCTAAATCTAATTTTAGACAAGCTATATTACAATATGAACCTAGTTAACACTATAACGACATAATTAGGAGGCATTAGCTTTTCCTTCAGCTGTATTAGTACTTAATTGTGGGGATAATCTTAGATCTTTAGGTTAAAAAGTAGGTGTGACATAACAAGCATGTCACAAAATTCCTACTGATGCATGTGACATCTACAAGATAAGCTAACAGCAAAAGACATTTCTTTTTACATCTTAATGGTTGCACCCCAAATGTCAAAACCCCCTTGTACGCCCCATGGGAACGAGCACAATTAGTAATAAATGCCCTAGGGTCAAATGAGCACACAAAAAATGTACAAACGTCAGAATAAAGCATACTCACAAGTACGTAGTCAATACTGTTTTATTGACGATCACGATCAGAAAACTTGTAATACCGAAGAATAACGCGGAACCCACCCGTAGGCACAACGTGGACGATGTTGAAAACATGATAATTTCCCTCTCTTGTTTGCACTTTACTGGCAAATGATTACGACGAGCCCCACTCGAAAGCAGTCGGCAAGGTAATAAGCTACTTTTTTATTTCACTTGAATTGATGATGATGTCACGTGTGACGTCACGGACATGCGCATAGGATTGTGGCATTGAATTTTCTGCCAATTTCAAAGCTACACCTGTCGGTGCTTACTCTGTTTTATATGAGGAGTTGGAAGTGGCGGTAATGAATACCATTCTAATTTTATCAAAGTGTATTGATTTTAATGTTATGTAGAGCTGAAATGTGTAGGCAGAATAAATAACTGCTGTGTCGAAGTGACGCCATGGACAAGTTCCAGAAGTGCCCTAGCTGCGTGATCGCCATGTTTGGATGGTAAATTCCGACCTTAATTTTAGCTACTCCGTAACGAATTTCGAGCATAAGTAAATTTAAAGATGCAAAAGTCTAACCTATTATTAACTAACTTTTATGGTTTATCCGTGTCAGTTCGCTAGGTGCTTGCCCATACAAAAGACTTCTTCCAAGATTTTTCTCCCTCATAGGCGTCATTATTTTTTTTTGGAAAAGTAGGGTGCTGTTTGTTGAAACATATAAGGCCCATCCTATAAATTTTCAAGCACCCGCCGATCGGCTAGCTGGCTAACAATTTCCTGACCTTGAAGGGAAGTTCCAGTATACAACTAGTGTTTAAATTTAGACATAATTTCCGACTTTCTTGAGTTTTTAAATATGAAAGTACATTTGAGACTTGAGGACACATTTCTTCTGGTGTCCCTTAATTTCCCCTTTCACTGCATGACCTTTAAAACTCAATTAAACAGAAAAACCAAAAACTGAAAAAAATACCAATTAGTTGACGTCCATAATGGCTTTCCTCTACCTCCTCTAGTTTAAATTAATGCCCTTTGGTGGCTGGAATGTCAAAGGAATTCCATTAGGCAAAAATTCTCTCCATGTCTTCACCTCTCGAAGATAGACTAGGTGGTTTAGTGGTGATGCTACGCTTAGCAATCGGCAGACTCAGTTTCGAATCCCGACCGATGTTGACAACTCTAACTGTAGGTTTTTGCAGTTTTCCACAGTTGTTTCTAGGCAAATGTTGGGGTAGTTCCTCTAAAAATCGGCTGCGACCGCGCTCCTTCCTCTTTACTTTGACTTGTGTGTATGCTAGATATGGGGATATATCCCTGACATTAATTATTTAGGCCCTCTCTATGACCTTAGTTGTCTTTGGGCCTCTTATAAACTTCAACCAACCACTTGAAGACATGGAAAGAAATTTTGAGTATGGCTAATGGTTGTTTCCATTATAGAACTTGACTTTGAGATTATTAGTTTAATACAATAAATTTAGTACAATAATTAAACTTGTTATATGACTTCTATTTTTCTGCAGGCACAAGTTTTTAGCTTGCTAAATAGGTCTTCAACAGCTGTTCGACTCGCCTGTTATATTGATTTCCAGACTTGGAAGCTGCCCAGAAGTGGAAATGTATATTCATAATCAAAATTTTGGTTTGAATCGGATGCATGTTTCGATCCTCAAAGGAAAGCTCGGCACGTCTAAACCGTCCACAGGGAACTTGTGAACATTGGTTTAATTAACTGCACACAGGACAACTGGGAATAGGTACTGGAAAAGCAGAAAAAGGCAAACAAAAAGAAAAAAACTGCACAGTTTTACCTATTTCCAGTTTTCCTTTGTTTAGCCTTTTTTCCTGGGACCTGTTGTGATGTGTGCAATCCTTACGTTAGGACGGTTTAGACGCATGCGGAGCTTTCCTGCGTGGAAACATCCGGTAACCAAAATTTGAGACTAAAAATGTAGACAATTGAGCATGTTCCAAAAAATGGGGACTGATGCCAATAATGTCAAAGTTTTATATGCGCTCTCAGGCTAGACTTCGAAATTTATTACCAAAAATACAGCTGTCACACAGCTCAATGTTATATACCAATAATTAAAACATTGTTGTTTACACTAACTTAATGTTTCCTAAATGGAGTTTTGTAAGGTAAATTTATAGTTGTGCAAAAAAATAAAAGCTGCACATGTGATATGGTCAAAGTATTTGTTTCGTTATGTTGTACAAAAAAGGTTTCTGGAACTATATTTAATTGGAGAAAAAGCTAATTTTCTAGCCGTAGCTAAAAATCTCATATTCTGTTGCTCAGAATTTCTGTACTGAATGCAAAAATGATCAATCATTTATTATTATGTTTCACAACTTTGAACGCCCTTTACAGTCTTTATTCCACGCAATTTGTATACAGAAGGAATCAAAGCACAGTCTTTCGTTCTTGTTAATCTCAAACAATGTACATGAAAAGTGCAAACATAAAGTGTAGCTTTTATATACAGAAATTATAAACTTTCCTGCTGTACAATTACAATCGAAGGCTCTTATTACAATTGAATATTGATATATTATGCAATACCATTTAAGTATTAATAGACATTTTCCATTTCAGCCAATGGCACGTAAGAAGTGAACAGGTTAAGCCTACGGTAAATCATTATAATCTAAATTTTGCATACTTTTTTGTGCAGTTAATTACAATTTAAAGCCCTTCATTGCGACAGTCAGCACTTATGCTCTAAGCAGACAAAGACTGCTAACTCAAACGTGGCGTTAAAATTGAACCCTTTCAAAGATTGCCAATAAAACGGTGTGGTAGACGTAATTTGTATCATTGTTAATGTGGTGACAAAACACGTATTTTTCTATTCCTCGACACATAAAATGCGCACTAACGACGTAAGCCTGACACAAATAACGTGCAAGGTATTTAACCGATGCTTTAGATTGCATTGTCGACTTAGGATCATATTGTGCATTTCAGTCAAGACTGATGAAGGACTAATTTTAACAACATTAACAGCAAAAAACCAATGAACAGAAAAACTGTTTTAACGAGGCCATTTTTGCCATCGGCAAATTCATCGGGCAACAACTGCATGAAGGTGATGTGCAAGAAGATACCAGCGGCGATTCCTTGAAGGCTGCCAGATATGAGGTGCCCCACAATTCCTGGTGTCTGTCCGATGGCTATTCCGAGACCAATGCCGATTGGGATGGTAACGCTAAAGAGGAGGCTGTAGCGCACTGCAGTCCAGATGGAATGTTTGGCCTTGGCGATGTTGAAGCCCAACGTGGCGGCCACCACAGCTTCGTGCAAGATGATGGCAGTGAACAAATGCACCGCCTTAGGTACCTCCTTTTGCAAACCTAAAACTATTCCCTCGAATAGGGCATGCATGCTCAAGGCAAATAAAAGCACTAACAATTGCAGTCCTCGTGGGGATGTCGCAATAAGATCGATCACCTGCTCGTGAGAGTGGTGGCCACCTTTTTGACCGTAGTGCACGGCTTCTGGGCGTCGCTCAATCACAGATGGGGTATGCAGGTCGCTGGACTTTGCGCTGTTAACCGTTGAATGGCTGCCGTTTACCTCCTTGGCAGCATCACTGTATTGTCTCACGTCTCCGTCCGAAGTTCGGTTGGTCATTTCCTCTTCATCGTCATACAACAGGGTGCGCTGGGCATCCTCGTCCATATCACCAACGCTATCGTACTCATCGTCCCTCAACGGTGCCATCTCAAATCCTCTTCTCGTTGGTTTCTTGCGCTTTTCACAGCTTCGGCTCGCTTGATCGATTGTCAGCACGATGAAAAATCCCATCAACACAACGCATTCTGCCCATGGAAAGGCCGTATGAATGTTTAGGCCATCCAGGACGGCAGTTATCTGCTCCTGTACATTGGGCAGCAAGCTCAAGAAGCACAGTGCCAGAAATAGACCCCCAGTCAAGCAGTTGCACCAACTTAACAGGCGAACACACATGAAACTGGCATCTGAAGTATAAGCCTTGCGTAGAATCAAGATCGGAATTAAACAGCAAATAATAACTGCTAAAAAAATCGACACCACAAAAATGATTTGCCACACAAATAAGTCCATCTTGAAAGTTTAAATGTTCGGCTGCAAGCGCGCCGGTACGTTCCACTGGTTAAAATGTAACGATATGGTCATAAAACGTTTGCAAACGTGGGCATCTGGTGAAATTGCTTTCAGCACCGTAAATAATTAAAGTCATTATTGATCACATTTGGAAATATCAGCACCATAATCCCCTTTATACACGCCTCTTCCTTTCCACAGTGACACCAGCTGATGCTCATGGCTGCTCATGCAAAAAGTATAATTTACTCTAGCATTTGAACAATTAAAGCTAAAGGTTAACGACTTACACTTTAAAAATAGCTTCGCTTAAATGATTTTAAGATCTCAAATGTGGAGAATAGATATTTATGTTAAAACAAATCAACAGAACGAGCCCAACACTTGTTTAGAGAGCATTGCAAGAACGGCGCCATATTGAGACTCACCATTCATATTTATCATATAGGATTTTAAGTTTTATTGCGAATATAGAGCCATTGATGGAAAACAATTTGCTTAAATTTCACCCACTTCATGTCTGATCGTTTAACTATGTTGTAAAAATTGTTTAGATGTGGTTGAATCGAGTTGTTGGTTGTGTAAGAAACTTACATAGAAATGTTGAGTAAACGTGGACAATTATGATATCAATTGAGAAAGCTGGTTTGAAGAGAAATAATGAATAACAAATGAAGTGAAAAATACATTATTTGAAGCGAACCATTTTAATTTTATATAATTCATACGAAATAGTAAGATTAAAGTTGATAAAAATGCGTAACCCGTAATCACAGGTGTGCTGGTGAAGAGCTTCAAGATGGTGGCGTCCATTATCAGAAAAAATCTGTTTTGTGTTCAGATTCCCAGGAGAATTTCGCTATGGCGGATGGGGTTAAAAAAGCTCCGGCTCGTTATCAACTTCATGAAACTGTTTTCAAAGGAAATCACGGCAAATTGAAAGAATTTATAGAAGAACAACCTGGCCGTTCCATCGATTTGGGACAAAAGGATATACATGGTAAATATTATTCCTAATGTGTTCCAAAATGCCCTCAATCTCCTCTATTGTCATATTATGGCAAGTGTGTTCTATTCATTTTTATTGAACCTAGACTATGTGAACTCTCAATGTTTGTAGACGATTTATATTCCATTAATATTTATGAAAACAGGTTTGGAATTATACGAGGAAGTGTGAAATTAATGGAATTATTGCACTGAATATGTGGAACTCCATGGGCAACTTGGTTGTCAAGTGTCAACCATGCAATTTATCGTCAATTGATAACAATTGACATTTTCAAATTAACGGTTATTCCGGTACCACAAAAATGATTAGATAAATTTATTGAATAGAAATGCTATCTGATATCTGATAAAGCAGATTTTATACAAAGTCTGCATCAAAAGCTATAAAATTAACCTTGCATGGTCGTGCACTTGATAAGTCGTTCAATTCTAACTGCTCCTCGTTTTAACCTTTAATACTGTTTTCCCCCCATCTTTTAAAGATAATCAGACAATAAGCTATTTAGATTTCCGCAAAGAGGCACTGCAACTCAATATTTAATGATAACAAATATTTCCTTGCTTATCTTCATATTTATATTAAGTCTCAAGTTGTGCAGTTATCAAGAAAATGCATTGCAGTTAAATATAGCTGTAGGGCACCTCAACTATATGTTGATAAGCTGACATCGATGCATTGATGAGTGTTTGAGGAACATATCAGAAAACATGACCTACGTAAACTAAAATCTGTCCCTATCAAATGCAATCAAAGTTCCTTTTTTCCAAGTTACTGCATGGTGTGATGCTGACTGAGATAATTAGTGGAACTTTTGAGAAACTGAATTTGAAAACTAGTTCAAGTATTTGATGGTTTTTTTTCTGAATTTTTCATAATTGTTTCCAGGAAAATGTTGGGGTAGCTCCTCTGAAAATCAGTTATATGGCAGGTTTCTTCCATCTTATCATTTCCTTGAATTAATCCCTTGCATATGGCCTTTGGCAGTGATTAGGCAGTTTGGGGAAAATTATATACTAATTGTACAAAAACCCATTAATATGGCATTAATATTTTTCACGATAGAGCAGATTTTATAATATATATATATATATATTTAAAAGACTGGTGATGCACCTAGACAAAATATATAATATATGGGATTTTTTTAAAGTCTTATATGGTGTAATTGATTGGCTTAAATATGTGTTTCTTCAATATCACTATGGTCGCACATCGAATCTAAAAAATATACATTTCTAAAAAAGCAGTATTTCAAGTTGTTGAATTCTGAGAGATAATGTTTATTCATCTCTTCATCACATGATTAAAAGTTTGGGATGCAAGTCCATATTTATTTCTAAAAATGTCAAGCATTTTATATGTTAATATTGTTTCAAATTTCACTTTTTCAACTTTTTTGTAAACAGCTCTTTAAAACACAAGAATGAATTAGTTCAGTGTTTGAAAGTAATACCAGAGCAAGGGTAGATCTACTCTTATCTGCTGTAGTGTAAAAAAAATTGCTCAGCTTTTAGTATATGCCTGCCATACTAGAGTTGTTTAAACTATAATTCAAAACAATGCTTAAATATTTGAAAGAATATCATTTAAAGAGCAGGAAACTTGAACGTCAACTCTGACTTTTAAAATGATTAAATACAGGATGTCTTTAAATGAATGAAGCAAAACATTGCTTTCCCAATGAAATTCCTCCATAAGTAAATATGATGTAATATCCTGTTCTAGCCTTTTAAATATTTGACGTTCGATAACATTTCACCATCAATTTAAACTTCATCTGTATGTAGGCTGTTTCGTAAATTGTAAAATAGTTTCAACATGAACTGTTTCAGGATGAGAATTTACTAGGAGATGATTTACCAACTCTTTTTTCACATTTCTACGTATTAGCAACAGCAAGTTCGAATATTTTAACAATAATTTAATTCTTATATTTCTTGACAATTTCTTGACCACTAACCACTAACTCAAATACATAATTTAAGATTCCGGTTTTTTTTCCCTATAAGTTTCCAATGTTTTCCATAGTTGTAATAAAATTTGGAATTGATATTTTTTAGGAAATACACCACTGCATTTAGCTGTTATGCTTGGGCATCACGAATGTGCCCATCTATTGCTACGTAACGATGCACCCGTGAAAGTAAAAAATTCTCAGGGTTGGACGCCACTAGCGGAAGCTATCAGCTTCGGCGATAGAAAAATCAGTACGTGGTATCTGCATTTCGCATTTCCAATTATTGTCGTTGACCGCCTCGTGAACGTTCTGGTCAAATTTATTTTCTAGTAACCGAGCTTCTACGTAAACTTAAACAGCAGTCAAGAGATGCAATGAAAGATCGAAGGCCGAAGTTGGCAAAAACTCTAAAAGAAATGGACGATTTCTACATGGAACTAAAATGGGATTTCCAGAGTTGGAGTAAGAATTACTTAATAATAATTATTCCTGTTTGGTGTTTGACTTTCTTGAAGAAATTATTTCAGTCCTTCTCAACAGTGACGCATTAAGTAAAATATGTTTTTATATTTTTCCAAAGTACCTCTAGTCTCACGCTTGCTTCCTTCCGACATCTGTAAATTAACTAAGAGAGGTTCTTCTATAAGGTAATAATCTTATTTTCGGACTTGAAATCAGTAGACTGCATTTTGTTGTTTCAGTGTTAACAACAAAATTATGCGAATTTTTATTTATAGGGTTGACACAACCTTGGTTGATTTCAATGATAATAAATGGGAGAGAGGAGATATATGTTTTATTTTCAATGGCGATAAGGACCCATCCGACTCCTTAGTTGTTCTTGATAACAATCTTCATGTTTTTCAGAGAGCACGTCACATGGTAAGTGAAAGTTTTAAAGAGTTATGTCTGGCTCTGGCGTTGGGAGTCATTTACCAATACAGAGCTTTTGGACAAATCATAATACTTTACAAAACTGTGATGGCCTATTTGGAGTTTTCATTCTACGTAGTGAAAAATGCATAATTTTTGTACTATATTCATTCCTCAGAGCAATTCTGTATAATGAATTTCTTCTCCATGCTGGGCATAACTTTTAAAACCCTCTTAAACCAGAGAAAAGCTACAAACTGATCAAACCGAAAGTTTAGTAACTTGCTGCTATATTGTATAACTTTAGGAAACCGATGCAGAAATTGAAGATGAAGTGGATCTTCTAATGAGTAGTGACATAGTTGCCACAAGAATGTCTACTAAGCCTATCACATTTCACAGGGCTCAAAGTGGATGGCTGTTTCGTGAAGACAAATCGGTAAAAACAAGGCTGCAGTTTGTTGATGGAAATTTGTCCTGATAGAATAACCCGAAATGGCTTGTTTCCCCACTCTTCTTTTCCCCTAAATTTTTACTATCCTGTAAATAACCCTTACATACGTCTTTAAACAATATAAAATGAATTAAGTACCGTATTTTACGGACTATAAGACACACTTTTTTCTTCAAAAAATTGCCTCCAAAATTCAGGTGCGTCTTATAATCCGTAGCGTCTTATAGTCCGTAAAATACGGTAAATCATCAAAAACGTTCTGAACAGCTGATCTACAAGGTAAAACTGGAAAGTTCGGTGAATGAGTCGGGAAAATCAACATATTGTGTGGTTTCAGAAAAGACGCTTTACTGTCCTTCAAAGTAGGCCCCCCTGGGCCAAAATACACTTTTGACATCATGTGTACAAATTTTGGAACGCTTGTGAGAAGTTCTATTTTGGTACCCCATGAAGTTGCCTCGTCACAGCAGTTTGACTCTCAGCTCCATTTTGTACCTGTAACGACACGAATTGACAAGGTCTGCTGACAACTGCTGAATGACCCGGAAACTTCACGAAATGTCTGTGCATGTCACACATTCTTTTAGCTTACATGTCAATGCTCAATTTGCATGCCGACACGTGGTTCTCGTTTGCGTCAAATTTCCACACTTGGACCATTCACCGAACTTTCCGGTCTTACCTTGTTCATTGAATCAAAATTTTCAGATTCCAGCATATCATTTTATCTATTTTCATAAAATTGCATATACGGTATTTTAAGGACTATAAGACGCACCTTAAATTTTAAGCAATTTTGTATAGTCCTCATCATTGAAAACCTTACGAGTATAAGACGCACCTGAATTTTGGAGGCAATTTTTTGAAGAAAAAAGTGCGTCTTATAGTCCGTAAAATCGGTTACAAATTAAAAATATAAATTTGCATGAAATTGGCATACGAACATTAAAAATAGCATGAATAGCAATTCGAAAATGGAACTGGACTACCAAAAACTGTTTTAAATTCAGTTTAGTGATGATGTTTTTTGTCCTTTTTTTTAGGAAGTTGTAGGTAGTTTCCAGTCAGATTTTTATATCATCAATGGGATGAATTTGGAATCCAGAAAGCGGTAAGTAGCAATCGATTTAGTGTCGGGTTTAATGCATGTTTTTCTACCGAAGATTTCTACAAACGAGAAAAATCTGTTTTACGCGTCTAGTCGAGAGCATTTAACAGACGAGGATTTGCAAAAAAATAAGGCTTTCATGGAAACCTTTACAAAAGGTGCAACCCTAAACTTGGATGCTCAAGCTGATGTAAGCTCATTTTACCACGTGTTAGGGATGTAAATATGTTTCCTCGCTATGAGAAAATAGTTGTAATATTTGATATGTAATTGTAGATCCAAAGAAGGCACTCTTTACCGCCGCCAAAAATTCCGCAAGTTAGCTGGGAAAATTATATAAATGCAACACCTGGTCATCCGCCTCATTTAGGGCGTCCTATAAACCACAAAAGTACATCAAAATCGTTTAAAGCAACAGTTGCAATGGTAAGTTGTGGCACTTCAATTACAATGAAAGTATCTTCCATTACAATTTTTGAGTTACTGATTATCTTGGTTTTCAGAGTCAAGAATTTCCAGTTAAATTGGAATTGTAAGTGCTTAACAATTCATTGTTTATATTCTAATTTTAGCTGAAATTTCTGGGTTAATGGTTTAAATTACTGTTTTTCTCAGGTTGCTCAACTTGCTTGAACTCACCACCCCATTTAAGCATTTGAATAAGCTCCGGGAATTTGTAAAAATGAAATTACCTCCTGGATTTCCAGTCAAAATAGGTTTGTGTATTTCGAATAGACTTCTTTTGATAGTTTACCGATTCAACAGTACAGTAGAACCCTCTTAAGACGTTTTCCCGTTTATGAAGTTGAATGTCGTGGTCTCAAGAGTACATTTGTAAAGTAATTTTTCCCGTTTAGTAAGTTTTCACCGCTTGAGAAACTCGAAAATGCCGGTCCCTTGAAAAACTTTTTAACAGGGTTCTACTGTTTTTACTAATATGCTATATAAAGATGAGAAACACAAGCAGTAAATATCACAATGAATAACCTAACTTCAAATTTAGTTAAAGTTTAATACTAATGTTTGTTTTGTCTGAAAACAAAACAAAATTATATAAAAAGTAATGCGCTTCAGTAATTTAAATATCGACAAGACTTATAGCGAGATAGATGACTAAATGTGATGTGATTAGCCATTAGTTTACGATAATCTCGCATTTTCTCTTAGTGAAAAGCTCTTACGAACTTAAGAAGTACTTTAACTTTAAAATCTTTTAAATCAAATAATAGTGTTTAATTTTATTTTTTGAAAATGTCTGCAATCAGTGTTTCTTTAACAGTCCTGTTAATCTTAAATCTGCATTTTGAAATCTCTTTAAAATTGTTAAATCTGCAGACATTCTTAAATCTCTAACGCCCCATTCACACGAGGCCGTATCAGCTGTTTTGCCGCACGAAGTTTTTTTCAGCGGCGCATGCTTTTCTATCTGTGCGTTCACGCAATACGTCTACGGGATCACGTGAAAGCACTGATAGAAAAGCATGCGCCGCTGAAAAAAACCTAGTGCGACAAAACAGCTGATACGGCCTCGTGTGAACGGGGCGTAACAGCCCTAATTTTATATTTAAAGTTGATTAAGGCCAGACATACAGCATATGTTGTAGATCTTCAGTTTCAGATAGATGTGTGATAGTCAGTTTAGCAATTTCTGTCAAAACAAAATTGCTGTGCCACGTCATTACATTGGTTTTACTTTATTGACCCATTGTGATATTTAAAGTCTGTGTCCCTCCCGAGATCAAATCTAACATTAAACCTTAATAACTTTGTATCCTCATAACCGTTTTCTACTTTAGACATCCCAATTTTGCCTACGGTCACAGCGAAAATCACATTCCAGGAATTCAAATTCACGACTAACGACGACGCGTCCAAATTTCAAATTCCTGCAGACTTCAAAGAAGACCCCAACCGCTTTCCCGACTTATGACACTGCATGGACATAATATTCGAATGCGCCGAATGGAAGTTGCATGGGGTATCAGTGTGGCAGCCGATGGGACCCTGCAGTGGCGAGGAGGCTGCCCTCGTGGTGGACGTGCCGCTTTCCCTCCTGGGAATTAACTCCTTGTCATCCTCCATGTGCATTCACTTTCATTTAGAACCAGACTGAGGCCGGCTCAGATTGTCTCAATTGTCTTGGGATGCATCAGATTCACATCAGTAGAAATGCCAATTAGACATACCTGATGACTAGCGATGTGGGTGAGTCATAATGTAATTAATAATTTGAATAAAAAAGGGGGGGTGATGGCAAGCCGTACCACGGATATCTGCGGTTTGCACAACCGCAGTCAGTGTAGCAATAATATAATCTGTACAAAAATGTTAGGAAATTCCTTTTATGTATAATGAAGAAAACATTTGTCTTAGCCTTAGTGAATAATGAAGCAGTCGTAATGCTAATTTTGCAGTTAGCACCGTTACAGTCTACTCATTCCTTTCCGTACGTTCCATTCCCCGTCCTTCCCGTAAGTCGCCGGTGAATTCGCCCAGTCCCTCGTTTGCGAGGGATCGGCGTACGTTTTAGCTTAATTTTGCTCGGACATCGTCCTTAGCACATTGTCACACATTAGCTCGTTGAATATTTTACAATTAGGTCTATTCATTCCTTTCCAAACGTTCCATTCCCCGCCCTCCCCGTTAGTCACCGGTGAATTCGTCCGGTCCTTCGTTTGCGAGGGATCGGCGCAAGGTTTATCTTAATTTTGCTCGGACATTGACCGGGTCTCGGCAAATTGTCATACATTAGATCGTTGACTATTTTACTATTAGATTTTAAAAAATGTACATTAACGTGAAAAAGGAAATATTCCCCTCTGCTAGTTATGGCCTTAGTGGTTAAGGCTAAGGAAATCGATGTGTAAGGTCACCTTTTACAAAATATTTACTTAACGTTGATTAAGCGCATCGTTGTGCGTAATCAGTGCTCAAAGCCGGCTTTTACAGTACCGAGACTAACGATCGGTCTGGAATGAAAATTCCAACCAATCGTATCTAGTATTAATTGATCATATCTAGATTCCTGTCTATTATAGATGGCGAGTGCAGTAACACAATGTGTGGCTAGTTGGTGTTCGTTATATCATTTAGCGTAAGGTTGTGTTGTAGTGAAATAGAAATTGTCACAACTTGTAAAGGTTTCTCTATTTTTTTATGGCTGCGGTCTAGATTTAAAGCACTGTTATCGAGCACATTGTATAAGATGATTGCGTCTTAAAATATCTAAACACACGTTTAATTCTTGCGAATAGTTAATGAGCAGCTTTGATGTCCTTACAACGGTGACCTTCGCGCATCGCTGACATAAGCGTTTACGCTGCATAATGTAGCCTGAAATACGATTTATTGCAACTAGATGCTCTCGAAAATGAGTATCATTTCAATGAAATTGATGCATTTTTAAATTGATCGGATATCTTCAGGGACATATGCAGCTTAGTTTACTTCTAAGAAAAATATGCACTCCATAACTGTGTTGATTTATAACAGTTTCTGTCATCTGAAATAGCTAGTTTTTGTTTCTTATCCAGTTAAATATTCTCTTACATGCTACAAGCTGTTGCTCTGACATTTTTTTTAATTATAAAAAGTTTGATAGTGCTTCGATATAGTTTGTGAACGTAGGTTGATGTAGGTATGAATTCATCCCCTTTCAATCCTTTTTATTCATGCCTTCAGATTCTGTATACGATATCACACACGTTTCTTCCCTCACATGTAATTTGAATTTGGATTTGTCCAAGTAATATTCAATGATCGCAGGGTGTCTACAAACCTATTAATATAAAAAATGCAAAATCTTAACTTATTATCCCCTCTTAAAAAACTGAAGTTTGAAATTCCAAACACAGCGTTAATCCTAAAATTGCCTACGTGGGAAAGAATATCACCGTAGACCGGTTACCGTTTCAGTATGCATTTTATCTGACAAAACTTACCAAAAATTCATAAAAATTTTATGAAAACAAACACTCAAAATAATTTATTGAAAGTTAATAATCTTCATGCATTAATTCGGATTTTATGTATGTGCACATTCCTTGTTTTTCAACAAAACTTCCCTTTATTAAGAATATCGTAAATAAAATAATCTATAAACAGTATGCCAAAAAAGCTATACTGCTTAAGAAGGGCCTATGCCCTAAGGTATACGAAAATAGTTCACACTTTACAATATTATAAAAAACTTTACAATATAAAAAACTATAAAGAATAATAATGATTGTTGTTTGCTTACTGAAGGTGATTTTGAAGTTTTTGACAGACAAATGGAATAAACAAACGTTGATGTTTCGAATTTTAAATTAAGATGGATCTTGTAAAAGTACATCTATTTGAGAGGGGAGATTATATGAAAATCACAATATTTCTTCTTTTGCATTTTTTATTTTTGTCCTGAGTCTTTAAACATCCGAGTGACATGAATTTACAACATGCAATACTATGCAATTTCAATTTTGGAATTCATATTAAGTTTACTATCACAATATTCTGATATTCGAATGTCATGGATTAAGCACAACTGTGCTATCCCTGAAATTGTAATACTAATTTGATTTCACATTCTAAATACATCATATTGCTTTAGTTGCATATGAATCATTTAAAAATTGTAATATGTATTTAAAAAAAAAATTAAGGTGAAGAAATGATGAAAATCAAGCAATATAGATTTCAAAATTTCTAAAATTCTGACTTTGTTAAACATGTTTTCTCCTTTATTCGGTCGTCAGTTCATAAGAGGAAGAAGAAAACCATAGCTGTAGTCACAGAATGGATTTCATCCAAGCTACAAATCAATTTGGATAGAATTTATGAAATAAATGTGCAACGAGTGAATGCATACATGCCACATAAATTTGTCCAAAGTGATTTTCAGCTATGATGAAACTTTGAAGTTCATTTTTTAAGTTTGTTTTTTCCATCCTTCATTTTTATAATTTCGATTTCCTTTTATGCTTTCAACCACAATGGCCACATTAAGATTTCTTCCAACACGACTTGTACAAATACCATTTTCAAATGACCATTAGAACAAGTAGATTATCGAGCATTTCATTCCTCTTTGACATTTGAAACCCTATTTAATCGAAGGTCCCAACAAGACACTTCATCGGGCACCCAAATGCTATTTGACTAATTTTTGATAGAGTACACTCGTGTAAATAAAACCATTTGATATTTTTCATATTTACCTTTGAAATATTGAAAAATGCTTCTGGGTCCTAGATCAAATACTATATTTGTGGGATTTCAGTTTAGCCCCTATAAAGTATAAATGAGGCTTGGATAACTTTATTATTACCCCACAAATGTCTTTTTGTTTTTCGGTTTACCGTGCTCATCTTCACCCACCCCCCGCACACATTCCCTCCTCGTCGCGTCATTATGGCTGTTTAAATTTATTTATGTAATTTCTGCCGTGTTGCATTTATTGATGTGTAATTTATATATTTTAAACAGGAAGATTTATTTAATTTGCGTGTAAATGATTTTTATTAGTGATTTTGAATGCGTAATTATTATTAGAACCAAAGCGAGTAGCAACGCTTCATTTTAAAGATTATAATTGTGCAATTTTAATTTTTAAGCAGATTTGTGCTTAGTTCGATGCGTTGTAATGTAGGTTTTAGCTCTAGGAATCTGATGATGTTAAACGGAGAGACATTAAACTGGTATAATGTTGGTTGAAAACGTGTCGTATTTTTGTATAGATTTGTAAGTCCAATTTTAATTATGAGCTCTTTTGATTTGTGTTTTCAAATGATGGTCATTTTACCAAGAAGAAAAATATAACATTTCTATGTTGTATGTTCAGCAGAAGCTTCTATTTTGATCATTTTTTTTGTAACACTGTTTGTATCAGCTAGTACACGATTGTTACATAATAGTAGATGTCAAATGGTGAACTTAAATTGTTACTTTGATCGGTTTTCCAAAGGTCGTCACTTTCTGAATCATGGAAATTTTGGTAAGGTTAACTGGTGTCGTTGCTGGAAACAGCAGATTTCAGGGTAACCTTGAAAATCGGGAAATGTGCTTGAATTTTACCACCTCGGGAGAAAGCCGGGAAATATGCTTGAAATTTGTGCAAAACACCAATTTATGCTTGAATTTTCTTGATTTTGTCAGGAAATTTCCATTAGTCGGAATAATCCTTTATATACAAAAATTCTCTAGAACATTTTCAGAATTATTTGAAAAAATTAAGGGAGAGGTCCTTGACACGTTCCATCAAATTTACTAAACACCCTGTGATTTACACCATGTACGGGTCAGTCATTGGCTCCAGGGCTCTTTTAGGCAAATTTTCTTTTGTTTTCAATTGATAGATTGGCTGTAAAACCTATACTTTTTCAAATGGTTAATTGCATTCACGTGGTCCCATTTACATAGATTGTTATTGAATTAATGTCGCGACTGTTTCCTGCATATTGTAAAGCAAATCCGTGGACATCAGGTGGTGTCAGAGTTGCTTAAATTGGACAGTTCACTTAGCCATCACCATTTTTTTCCCAATTTGTTCACAAGAAATAACTTGCTTTTTATATTTTTACAAACTTGCCCACATAGAAAAGAAATGTATTTCTAAAATACATATAGATTGAGACACTGAAATGTATTTTGAAATACATTTTAGAAATGCATTCCTAAGAAAATGCATTTATAAATACATTTTTAGAAATACATTTCAGTGTCTCAATCTATATGCATTTAAAATGCATTGCAAATATATTGCAAATGTATTGAAAATGCATTTCTCTTCCATATGGGTGTTTTTATAATAGTTTTAGATTAGCACATTTTTAAAAATTTGGATTAGATTATGTAGCTGTACTGACTCATCTTACTCATCATTAAGTACCCACCAGTTACCTAACAAGCTGCATCTCAAGTCCCAAATGCATATACAACAGCTGCACAGAAAAATTGCCAAGACGAGCTCAAGACAGCCAAATGTGAGACCCAGCAACTGTGGCAGGGTGTCATCTCAAGCTTTAGCTTAAGTTTGAGATGCAGGTTAGAAGAGACAAAGCTTAAGCTGCAGTTTAGTACGGGCCTCACCTCCGTACCACAGATGCTCACCAACCTGCATCTCAAGCTTTGTCTCGTCTAAGCATCATCTCAAGCTTGAGATGACCCACATTTGGCTGTCATGAGCTCGTCATGGCAAATATTCTGTGCAGCTGTGGTATGCATCTGAGACTTGAGACGCAGTCCATTCTCAAGTTCATACAATTTGAGCAACTGTGGTATGGGGGTCAGTCTCAGGCTTGAGACAGAGCTTCAATTCTTAACCACTGGATGGCGGATCATGTCTAGTGAACTACCGCAGATTAGAAAAACCTAATCAGCTGGTAGTTTAAAAAAATGACTAGTAAATATTTTCATCCATATGTTTTGACGGGTGTTAAATTTATGCAATCCCACAGAGAAATCAGTTACAGAACTCTGTAAACAATTTTTTTTGCCCTACATTAGGAAAATATTACAGATTTGTTTAAAAACAGACCTTCACTCTTAAGTTTACTTCGTTTTGTTTTTCTAAACTTCCCACGCCTTGGTTTCATTAGAGAAAGTTACAAAGTCTGTAGTCAAACAGTCTTGTTATTTATAAATCTTATTTTTTTACTTTATCTGCCCTTTTTCAATCAGATCCCCCAAGTCTGACACTGGCAGCTTGTCCATGGCAACAATAATTCAATCAGTATTTCCTTCATCAACCACATCCCTTAAAATCAATCCAGGATGTAAATAGTTTAAAATAGGAGATGTAATCGCTACACATCTGTTCATCATGACAATCCTCAGTTCTCTTTTAGGCCATGAGCCAAGGACGTCCTCCTTGATGAAAAAAAAAATCTAATTTACGTACAATGTAACACAACTGCTACACAATACAAGGCCATGCTAGTTGACCCATGTTGATTCACCATTAGAAATACAGTTAATCTTCCCATTTAAAATCTCGATTTTATACAACACAAAAGTCTTTATTGCTTTACAGTAAATAAAGAGGGCCATATTTAAAAGGATGAAAGCAATACAGTAGTTCCCAATTATTAATTTAAAACGGGACCACTTTTTACAGCACACCACTCTTTGAAGAGATAATAACATAACATGTTTTTGAATATAATAACATAACTGATTTGCAAAATGTGTACAGTTTGTTTCACGTGACACCGGCAAAACTTGTTTATTTGCCCAAATGGCGGAAAAATACTGTGACTTGTAATACTCTTCAGGGCTGTAGTCACAAAATGGATTTCAGCCTACTGTAGTTGAAAAAAATTTGGTTGAAATCAAGGTTATGAAGCACATGTTCAGCCGATTCGGCTAGAAATGTTCACACAACGCCGAATCAGCTGTTTTGCCGCACGAGGTTTTTTTTCAGCGGCGCATGGTTTTCTATCTGTGCGTTCACACGATCCCGTAGACGTATCGTGCATGCCAACTTCTTTATACTTACCTTAACTTTAATGGCGGGAAGGGAGGAGCCACGCATTGAACTAACTGAACGTAATGGGTGCGCATGCGTGGTTCTTCCTTTCCCACCGCTAACGTTAAGGTAAATATAAAGACGTTGGCATGCGAAAACTGTCTACTGTATGGCAACCTTTTTCAACTAATAGCACAAACTTTGGCTTAAAATTCCTCTGGCACACTGAATAGAGAGCCAAAATCGGCACGACTCACTATGAGTTTTTAAGGAGAGGTTTTCTCAATAAAATGTCGTTTTTAATAAAATGATATGGTGTCAAATGAACATTTTTAACGTTTCTTACTATGTACAAAGTAAGTGTATCGGTGATACATTTTCTACCCTTCCAACTACATGCAAGTTTAAATTGTAGCTAGTTATGCACAATTTTGGCGAGATTGATAAGTGTTCTTAAAAACTTTCTTATATTTTTCATAGAATTTATTTAAAAGCATTTACACACGTCCGATTCGCATTTCCACAAATTTTGACAATGAACTTCAACGGAGACGAAACTGATGTGTGTGATTGGACCCTGAATTCATACATTTTTTGTTATCCCGTTAATTTGTAGAACATACTTATTCTAATTAGAAAAATAAACATGGCGAGTATACAAAATGGAACGCTGGAAAATTCGAAATTTTCCCGCGTTCCATTTTGGATGATTGCCAAGTTTATTTGTTTAAAAAGGTTTAAAAATTTTCAGATAAAATCAGTTTTTTACAACGGGGTCAATCTCGTAAGATGTTTATAATGCCGGTATGGAACCGGTTAGGATGTTGCAAATCACCTAAAAACCAGGCGTAGTATTTCATTTTCTAATCTAGTTCTATCCAAACATATTGGTATATGCAACTTTAAATTAATCTAATAGTCCTAAAAATATAAATGTAATTTAACATGTCGGGCAATAGTCCGCGTGAAAGTTTATTTAATACATGGATGCTCGAAACCCTTGACATAACAATCAAGGAACGAAGTCTACTTTGATTACCAACGAAAATGTCTTCATCTCGAAATATATACTAGGCTAGTTTCATTAATTCAAAGTGTAGAATTTCATTTTCGTGGAAATTGCATGTTACCCGAGGGTTACTCAAATATTTTGGCTAATAAAAATTGAATAGAAATCGTTTGATAAGTTGGCCCTGCATATTGCAAAATAAATCGATTATGAGGAACGAAAAGAAAATATCGTGTGTCCATATCGTCTGTTTAATGTTTGCAGGATTAAAGTAAGTTAATCAAATATATAGGTTTACCATTAATTAAAACTATTTTTAATTATTTGGGAGGTCTCCACTTCCCCACTGGGAGGTCTGCCCTGCCGCACAATGATTTGATAAATTGCAGATTAGGTCAGTAATTGAACTTCCCAATTTGCTCTTGATCTTCATATGCCATGCAGTGCAGTGTTTGACAATTAACCTTTAGAAATTGTAATTTGGATCAAGGTTTCTCCATAGTAACTACTCGTAAATTGAGCTGAGAGTAATCATGATACTTGGCGAGCATTAGGTTCCCTACTATTCTCTATAAATAACTGACCAAAAGTCAATCTCTTCATTGCAAAGGGTTTTTTAAGTGCACAAAATTGTCCAGGCGAGCCTAGCTCCTTTGAGTCTGCCATTTCATCTGTTCATCATTAACAGTGAATTTTATCAAATTAATACATCTTAGATTAAACTCTTTAGGACAAGTTTTGGTGTTTTTTTTTTCGGAATTCTGAAAAAAAGTGTTCATAACATGACAACGAGATTCTTGCTCAACAATTATTCCTCTGCACAACATTTTGGCCCACTTAGGCTTTCATCAGGTGCAAATTTTAGTAAACAGAAAGATTTGTAATTCTGAAGTTATACATGGTTAAAAATATTACAAAAGATGTTAACAAATAGACAGAAAATGCTTGCTAGTAATAAGTTTTCTAATAAGTTAGAAAGACTAATCGCATTTAAAGTACTTGGGTACCTAGTACTTTGCAAATTAAATAATAAGAAAATACAGAATAAAACTATCAAAATTGCAGAAATTCAAGTTTGGGTCAGTCTCAAATTAATCCACTCATGTCATGTTTTCGACAGTCGAAACTGTCATTTTATATTTGACATAGTCACGGAAAGAATAGTCAATGCATATAGTATATGAATCACTATATATTAACCCGTTTTAACAACAGTGGTATTATACTTCTTCCTCCTGAAAATAACCCTGTTTCATCCAAAAAAATCTGCATTTTATACAGAAACTAAAAGTGAGCATAAATCGTAAACGTCAAGATGTAACAGCTCTTTTCCATTTCCTCCAAATTTGGAGAAAAGATTTACAAAACCATAATAGTTTGCAGTTATATTGTATAGCTTTTGTTATAATATCGCAATCAAAATGAAATTACAAAATACACAAATGTCTAAAAATGACTCAAGTTTTATTAAAGAAATTTGTAAAACACATTCTTGGGTACCTACTTTGCAAATTTAATATTAAGAAAATACAGAATGAAACTATCACAATTTTGTATGCGAATTTATAATATTGTGAAGTTGTCACAATATGACTGAAGAGTGAATCTCCAACTGACTGAAAAAAAAAAACCATTCAAACCCACTTAAGACATTCCAATTGAGCAAAACGCCGACTGACCCAAAGTACACGTTTTAAGGTGGTCTTTAACATTGAACTACGAATCTCGATTTTAATTACATGTAACGTGAGTATTATATTATTTTTGAAACTAATTAGTTATTTTAATTATCCCCGAATTTGAGAATAAAAATAAACATTCTTTGTTATGGTCGAAATTACCGTTTAATTGCCTATAGAAGAATTCAAAAGTTTAATGGTCAGTCATCGTTGATCAAAGACCGCTATTCATTGATGCGTAAAGCCCTGGTTTACTATACTATAATTTATAGCTTCTAATATCACTTTTTTAATTGCGATGACTTCAGTTGTGGCTACAACTGAAATTTTGACGATTTTAAAATGTTTGCAAAAAATGGCGCCAAAAGTTTACATGTTTTTAATATAAATAAAGACACAAGAGTAAAATCCTGGTTAATTAAAAATAATAGGTTCAATGTCACTTCTTTAATTGTGATAATTTCAGTTGACAACCGCAATTTTGACGATTTTAGAATGTTTGCTAAAAATGGCGCCAAAAGTCTGCATGTTTTTAATAGAAATAACGACACTGCACAAGAAAAAACAAATTCCATTTGGAGAATCATGCAATCATCGCAAATGGTCCGTTCAAGGTATAAATTTTCCAATAATTCAATTTAACCAGCCTCATTATATCATCATCTCTGATATATTTTTGACTATCCAGACAGGAGTATTTGAACCTAGTACTACTAGGAGGAAGAGGAAATTTTGGAGTAAGTATATCCTAGTAGTAACCGGTTCTAATTATTATGTTGACGAAAACTTGGCACAACTGCATGATTATTTCTTATTTTTTGATTCGTATGCTTCTTTCTCCTAAATTCATGAATTTTGAACAAATTACAACGTCATATGTTTGAATTATTTAGATTAAGTCCAATCTTGTACACTAATCTAAATGTCTCGCAGCTAATTAATAAACTACATGTGGTGTACAAAATGTTCATTTGTCCAAATGTGTTGCCTTTTTTGTTCTTTTCTCTTTTTTATGACCTCATGGCTAATTAGACGAAGAGCATATGAGAGACTAATGACAAAGTTCTCAGTTCCAAAGTACAATCAATTTAGGGCATCATTTGGGGAGGCTGTCGGTGGTGTAGCCAGGCTTGTGTTAGGCCTTATTATCATTAAATTTACAATAACAATGAGAAGTAGTCATTAAAACTTGCTTTACGTTCCAAAATTAGTCGTGACCCTGTTATTATACTGTGCTTTGAATTACGCTAATCTCTTGTTTTGTAACTACTATATAGGAGGCATCTACAATGATACCTTCTCATGTTACCTCGTCCCCTCTAGTGATAAATTGAAATTTAAGAATATTGAGATGTGGCTTTCTGGCACATTGAATAACATCAAAATAACGTTTTGGTCATTTATTTTTCGGAATTGTTGGGATTTTCGACTTTTCCATTTATTGCGATAAATTATTACAAATGCATATTTAAATATCAACATTTTTAATTGATACAAATGCATCATCTCCACGTTTGAATATTGTTAAAGTACTGATCTCAATAGACAGTTTGAGCATGCCAACGTCTTTATACTTACCTTAACTTTAATGGCGGGAAGGGAAGAACCACGCATGGACACCCATTACGTTCAGTTCATTGGGTAGTTCAATGCGTGGCGCCTCCTTTCCTGTCATTAAAGTTAAGGTACGCAGAAAGACGTTGACATGCTCAAACTGTCTACTAGCTTTAGTCATGGAAGGTAAGGAAGCATACACATTGCATAAATTTCAACCAAATTGGTTTTTTATTAGGGGGACATTCAAAAATAACGTCCCCGAAATTCCTTCAAAAATTGATCCCTCCTACTCTCTGTCCACACGGTGTCCATTTAAGCCCAGATCCCCCCATAAACGACCCTAATTTTTTTAAATGTAGGGTGTCCAGAAACTTTGTTGGAACATGCAAAGGCCCATCCAATAAATTTCAAAGCCCCCGTCTCGCCTTCAATTCCACGACAAATTTTTCAAGATTTTTCTAATTAACAGAAATTTCCTGACCTCGAAGGGCAATTCCAGCATAAAATTGGTGTTTAAAACATATACATATAGTTAGTCATAATTCCCGACTTTTCCGAGGTTTTAAAAATTAACGTATATTCGGGAATGGGGACACATTTCTTTTGGTGTCCCTTACCCCTTTCACTGATTAATAACTGAAAAATACCATCCCTAGTGGACGTCCATGATGGCTCCCCCCTCCCAGTCCACATAACAGCAGACTCCTCACCCACTCTTGAGGACGTACTTTATGAATGGCCCCTAGGTTGAAATCCATTTCTTGACTCCAACTATTGTTCAAGTGGTTGCACGTATGAAATCATGATTGTCAGTCAGTCAGTCTTCCACGATATCTTTCAATATTCCCATCAGAAACCTAATTTTAAAAGGTTACTCAAGGGGTAGTAACTGAACGTTGTGTTAAAGTACAGTCTGCTAAAATTACCAATTTTATTATAAACAAAGCCATTACCAAATATTGGATAAGATATTTAGGACCACCCACTTGCTCCTCACTTGCTTGATATTTTGACAGAGTTCAGCATTTTGCAAGATATTGCTTCATTTTTCTTAGAATATGAGGAATTAATACTCGTGTATTGCATTTAGTTTCAAATCAACGCCCTTTCGAAGGACGCACAAAAATTCTAAGTAATAACATGAAATAACATTACAAATTTACAGACTTTAAACTTGCTATTTTTGTTGGCATTCAGTTTAAAATCAATCATAGAAATGATATTTATTAACGCAATAAAAATTAGAAACATATACATATGTATATTGTTGTTAATGGCTTGCTAACAGATCTCATAAGTAGAGAGATTGAGCCAGCCAACGCCTTAACGTTAACCTTAACGTTAGAGACGGGAAGGGAAGAACCACGCATGCGAACTCATGACGTTCGGTTAGTTCATTGGGTAGTTCAGTCCGTGGCTCCTCCCTTCCCCCCTTCCCCCCTCTAACGTTAAGGTTAACGTTAAGACGTTGGCTGGCTCAATCTCTCTAATATGAATTGTATTAAATTTCAGTTGCATTAATTTAGGGCTTGCACTAGCAAAAGTACAACAGACCTTTGAATCCGTAACCCTACAGAAATTGATCTTGAATGCTTCGAATTGAGTGGTGAGTTAGTTTAGTTGCACATGTGCCAAATTCATTTATCAATTTGCACGTGGCCTGCAGTACGTACCAGCAAGTGTTGATTCAACGTTGTAATTTGCCTCAGGCCAGAACATGTAGTTGGTGACGTCTTGGATCACATCGACAAGCTCCTATCTGACCGAGTTCAGCCAATCATTGCCATTTGCTGGACCACCGTTGGACAGTTGCTATCAAATGCTTTGGTGGACTTTGGACAAACACTGCATATATATAAGAAAGTTACTTCGGTTTTTTCAGCCTTCCTTACCATAAAGGCAGAAAGGTCCTACAGGATGGAAGTGTGGACCCCATTTTTCCTGCTCATAGCTCTAGCAGTAGGGACTTTTGCAGGTACGACCATTTTGATTAACTATTTTAGAGGTTAAAGGCCCTATGCGAATTTATTCCGTAGGTTTTTTACAGTCTGAAGTAAACATATATTTATTTCCAAGATAATTTGTATATCCTGAGACTAAAATATGGTTTATTAGCAATTTAAAAAAAAAATTTACGCATTAAAGTTGGGTAATTTGGTTAACTTTTCCATCTGCTGTGCTAGTTGAAACTATTTTTGAATAAATAATCTAAGATAATCTAACGGTCAAACGCTTTACTTTAAGGGTTAGATGTGTTGCACAGACACAATTTCTTAAAATAATATAATAACTTTCTTAAAATTATATAATAACGATTTTAAAATTGAATAATTTGTAATTGCAATTGTAAATTTATGTTACCCTCTTGTTTTTGTATGATAATACAAAAACTTATCAATTATTGTATGATAATACGAAAACAATACAGTAATAATACGCTTTTATATCGTGCTAGATAATATAATATAAATTTAAAGTTTGCGTAATTTAATTTAAGAAAAATCACATTCTCAGTTTAATACAACTTGCTTACAAATTACTTAATCGCTAAATTCAAAAAGCCAGTCTTGTATACATTTGTTTGCGTAATATTCTGTAATTTTTTGCATATGTGCATGATAATTTCAAATGCAACCATAAGAAGAATTTTTTAATTTCATAATTAAATAATTTCACGAGCTGATACTTCTTGGTATGATATAATGCATGATATATTTCTACTGAGATTATTTAATATTTTATTTATTAATACACAGTTATAATTTTCAAACTTTCCTAAAACTATTCTGGAAACTATTCTAAAATTCCAGCCTTATCAACTAATGTTTTATCCAGTTTACAGTGTTAAACGATATGAGATAAAGCTTTAATAATTTTGCCTTGATATAATTATTCATGAAAACAAAATGGTAACTTTATTTTTTCAAAACAGTCATCACACATCGGATATTTCTAAAAGTTTTATCTTCGCATTCAATGTCTTTTTTTGTTTTTCTTTAGCTCCTACTGAAACCTGTGCCAAGCCATGCGTAACAGGTATTTATAATGAATTTTCATCTAAAAAATTACAATTTCTTGAAGAGCATGTTTATTTGGAAGCCTGCAAGATAGTGAAATTTAAATGTGAAATAGGGGGCCAAAACAGGGTGCACACATTTTTGATGAAGAATCAACTTTGAATAGAATCAAATTGCATGAATAGTAACGCAGCCAGAGACTGTATAAGTAATAGGGAAGTGCGCATTAATATAAGTTATAAATAATTGAAATGTTTAGGTAATCAGGATGAATCATATAAAAAACAGCGGAAACAATGTTGAAAAGTGTGGGAGGTGTTGGGGGGGGGGGGGGGGGAGGGGGATGAGTGAGGTGGTTTGAAAGTTCACTTGAGTGACCCCAGGAGTGACCTCAAATGGGGAGATGTGATGGAGACTTCATTAGTGTAACTTTGGACATTTGTCGCTAGATAATGTAAAAGAACAGGTCATGGCCATCATTTGTGGCTATTGCGATAAGACGTGTAATTGAGCTTCTCCAGAACAGTTTCTTGGAAAGAGACAAGATTTCATGTAGGATTTTTGATAATGAACTTGAAACCAAAGGTCGTTAATGTTCAAGTTTAATATGGCTAACAAGGATGTTACCATTTACAACATGAGAATTGCCCTCAAACGATTGGAAGTATAAAATGACTAGTAGATATGTCTTGACAGTCTGGTCGTTACTTTTGACAAGTTGTATAATCAAATTAAAGTTCAATGTGTTTCAAATTGATTATGTAATTCTACTCGATTTGACAAAGTCTGGATCTATATATATATACAAACCAGATAATGATAGCTTGAAACGATTTTTTAACCTTATTAAATTGAATCGATTACATTTTTTAACTTATTAAGTTGGGAATGAAATATTAGAAAACCTTCAACTTCACCTGTAGATTGAGTCTAACCATTTAGGAACTTCTAAAATGTTTCACAAAATTTTCATCCATTTCTAGAAGCTTATGAATTTTAATTTACTTTTACACAAAACTTTTGCATTTTGCTCTATATTAGAGCAATGTATAAGTAAATCATTCATCTACATTTTATTATTTTAGTTGAAAACTTCTAGAACATGGTAAAATTATGCATTTAGAAGTTTTTAGTTTTTAGTTTAGAAGCATTTAGTTAAATAGAAACGTTATGATATAAATATGATACTATATGAATAGTTATGATATTCATAAACCGCTAGAATGTTTCACTTAATTTTCATCAATTTGCTGACCTTTAATTTTTAATTCACTTTTACACAAAACTTTTGCATTTTATAAATATTGGAGCAATGTTTAAATAAATTATCCATCTACTTTATATTATTTAAATTGAAAAATTCTGGAAAACTGTAAAATAATGCCTTAAGAATTTATGTAAAATGAGGCACAACTTTACTGTGTTTTTAATAGTTTGCAGTACAACATGGTTTTATTTTTGCTTCTAACATGTGAAGTTAGGTAACTTGAAGATTAAGTTCTAATATGGCAAATATTAGAAATAACTTAGATAAACAATTTCTTTGGAGTCTTCAAAAAAAGTTTAGCTTGCAATAGGTCCTACAATCAGATCACCAAGTTTGGGAACCGGCCACTCTATATATTTTTTACTTCCAAAATATATTTGGGAATATTATGACCTAAATGATATTTTTTCTTTACAGTATACAACTCTAAATTTAAATACGAAGTTGGTAAGGTTTATTCGTATAACTATGAAACCAGCTCTATCATCGGCGTTAAAGGAGGCGCCACAGAAGTTCCTGGTGTGAAATTATCAGCAGTTGCTGAAATTCATGTGATTTCACCATGTGAATTTGCACTCAAGGTCTGTTGATCTGGTTTAAGAATCCATGATATGCTTTCTAGAAAAATATCGACTGCATATTTATTAACATCTGAGTGTCTTGTCTTTAGCTGACGAATGTAAATTTCAAAGGCAATGAGAATCCAAATCCCCCCAAGGCTGGGGACTTAAAGAAAGTTCTGGAGGCCCAGAACTTGGGATTTTCATTCACCGATGGTCGCATTGATCATGTATGTCCCCATAATAAGGACGCAGCATATGTCGTCAACATCAAGAGAGGAGTGTTGTCTGCTTTCCAAAACACCATGGACAAAGGCTTGGAATCGCACGTTAGAGAGGTAAAATATGTCGCTATTAGGGCATTTTTGTAAGAAATTTGACTTTTGTAGTTTTCGTGGTACTTGACCAGTACTAAATCCAAGGAATTTCAATTTTTGTATTCTAGGCTGATATCGTTGGTCTCTGTGATACCCATTACAAGGATGGATCAAAGCCAGGTGAAATAATAAAGACCAAGGACATCCATACTTGCACTAACCGTCAAGGAAATTTCACTTCATTACAAGCGAAACACTACGACAGCACTTCGGTAATAACTTTTTTATTTAACCAATTGTCATGTGCATGAATTTTTATATTTGTTCTGGCTGATTGTACCAAATATTACTTGTGGGTCATTTGGGCACTTTATTGCTTTAAATCTCCAAAAAAATAAATAATGGAAAATAATTAACAAATTGTAGTTTTGGTAGTAGCAAGGTCTGTTTCCAGAATTTTAATCCCTGATTTGTCGTATTACAGCATTTCCAAACAGCTCCAATTATTGCACCATCACATGATTGTGTCCATGTTGTAGCCGATGGTATCATTAAGTCTGTAAGTTGTGAGGAAGTTCAGCACTTTAAATTGTACTCAAAAGGCGATAAAGGAACATACACTGAAACAAAAACCAAGTTGACATACAGCAAAACTGGAAAAAGCAATGCTAAAGCCAGTAAGTACTTATTTATATATTGATAATGCGAAGAAAAAAAATGAAACTGGTCTTAATTACTAATTTGTTATTTTTGTAATCAACAGTCAAGGGAGCGGATCACGAATCGCTGTTCTTTGACCACTCTGAAGATGATAGTGATATTAAGGGCAATAAACCAGAAGCAGAAAAGATTTTAAAGGATGTTTGTACCAATTCCGAAGATGGGGATGTCGATGCCAATTCTGCTGAACTTTTCTCACGTTTGGTTCACCATGTGCGTCGCCTGCCTTTGGCTGACATCAAATCTCTGCTGGCTTCCTCCAAAACTTGCAAATCACCTAAAGCAAAGTAAGTGTTTTGAATTTACATTTATCATATATTTTTGTTTAAAAATTTGATCATGGAATTATCAGTTATCATGGATTAAGCAAATATGAAATTCCTCTTGTAGGGATACCCTTGTTGGCGCTTTGCTGTCTGCTGGATCAGAGCCATCCCTTCGAGTTTTAGTCGAAATTCTGAAAAAAGGAGAACTTTCCAAATTAAGATCCAGGTTTTGGCATTTTTCGTTGGCATTTAATGCCAGGCCAACTACAGGCACTATTGACGCAATCACTGTAAGTTTTTAATTGATGCTTGAGATTTTAAAGCTTAATTTGCCATGGTGTCTTTAATTTTAAATGGTAAAAACATCTTTATAATTTGTAGCCATTAATTGAGGGTGAGCCATTATCGAGAACAGCATTGTTGGGAGTTTCTTCTCACGTTTGGGGCTACTGCAGAATCCATACCGATTGTGAAAAAGAAAAATCTGTACAGAAAGTGATTGATATTTTGGGAAAACACCTTGGAAAGAACTGCAAATCAAAGGACAATGCTGAAGAGGACAAGGTCAGTTAAAAATAAAAATTAGGTGAAAAATTAAATCAAAGCATTTTCAAGAAAATTACAAAGTGTTAATTTTGTACTGCTGGTTTTTTTTAAAGATCGTTGTTGTGTTGAAAGCTTTTGGAAATATCGGACATGTTGGCAAATATGAAAATACCATCTTGACATGTGCTAAGGACGCCACGATACCAACTGTTATTCGGATATCGGCTATCGAAGCTTTCCGAAGACATGCCACAGATGACACCGTAAATATTATTTTTAATTATTTTTGCTATTCGAAATATATATAAATTGGATTTCAATTATCTTATTACATATTTTTAATGTTGTTGTAGGAAATCAGCACGTTTACCCACTTGTTGGAAGATCCCAAGGAAAATGCCGAAGTTCGTATCGCCAGTTATTTGAGTTTAATTAAGCGAGCGGATTCTAAGATCATCAATAAGATTGAAGACATCTTAAATCACGAAGAAATTGACCAAGGTACGAGTGGAGTAATTCTGTAAATACTTTGTACGATTTTATTTTAAAAAACACTATTTTTTACAAAATATTTTCCATTTTTGTTTTTAGTGACCTCTTTCATCTGGTCTCACGTGAAAAATCTTCAAGAAACCCATTCTCCCTTGAGACAGCATATCAAACATCTCGCTCAAAGCATTCACTTCAACCAGAAATACATTGATGACCCTCGCAAATACTCCAGAAATTATGAATCTTCTTATTTCTCCGATAAATACAATTTGGGAACGAACGTCGATGCAAATGTCATCTTCTCACCAGATTCCTTCTTGCCAAGATCTGGCATGGTTAATTTTACACTGGATGTATTTGGTTCTTCACTTAACTTAGTGGAGGTAAATCCCACTTGAGATTCTGGTTACAAACTTAGCACTTGCATGAGTGAACACAAATTTATAGAAATTTATAGAAACACAAATTTATACAATGTCTCATTAACTTTTAATTAGGTTGATGTCCGAACAGAAAACTTTGAGAGTGTACTTGAATCATATTTCGGCCCTAATGGCAAACTGCTTAAGCAAACTCCATTGGAACTGGCAAATGAATTTCGTCAAAGATGGCGCAGCATTGCACAGGGAATTGAAAACGAGGTTTCCGGTCACGATCATTCCAAACATAAGCGAGACTTGGCATACAGTTCCCAAAAACTGAGAGACAAAGTAAGGGCATGTTTTACTTATATTTGTAAATCCATTCTCTGTTTATATTTTTGGTATTAAATATTAAACTTTGACTTTTCAGCGTGCCAAAACCCCATCTGGTACTCCTCATGGCTCCTTCTCCTTCAAAATCTTTGGAAATGAATTGACCTGGCGCAATTTCCACAATTTAGACGAAGTTTATGATAAATCTGACCCTTACAATCTCCAAGATGTCTTTAATACTGTAAGTTACTTAATTATCAAGCAAAAACATGGATGTTTGTTTGTGTTTGTTTCTAAAACATTGTTTCCATTGACTGCAGTTGGCTAAGCACAAGGAGCTTGATCTGGCTCGCAACTGGATGTTTGTGGATACTACTTTTACCATTCCAACTGCCTCTGGATTCCCCATCAAGTGGGATCTGAACGGCTCCTTGAGTGCTGGCTTGAAACTTGTCTCCCATTTCGATATTCGCGAATTACTCTTAAGACCACGTAAATGCGACATTCAAACCTTTATTCAACCAAGGTATTTTATTAAGTTTGGCGATTTTGCAGGAGTAAAATCCAAATAAAGCATAAATGTATTTACTAATTATTATTTCCAATTAGTGTCGACATCCATTGGGGAAATGCATTTTTAATTGATGCTCACATTGGCAAAGTTGGCTTTAAATTGGCCGGTGATGTCTATTCTTCAGTTGCTTTTGATGGAACCTTGAAATTGGATGAAGGAGAACTGCTTCATATTAAATTGGGTGTGCCCAAAGAAAAGGCAACCCTTTTCCATTATGAGTAAGTTTCATTTTTGTTTCACTTTTACTTTTCTTTTAAATAATTGCGTAAGTTTATTTTTAAACCATAATGTAAAACCCTGTTAAGATTTTGAAGAGACCGAAGTTTTAAAACCTTTTAAGCGGGAAAATTCAATAAACGGGGCAGTTTAGTACAAATAGTATACTTGTAACTGATACATTAAATATATAGAAATAACACCTTACTTGTGTTATGAACGTGTCATATCGGGGGCTCGATACATGAATTGCAAATCTAAAACGTATTAAGCGGGAAAAAATACTTCATAATTGTAATCTTGGAATCGTGAGATTCGATTTACAGAGGAAAACCTCTGAAACGGATTCTACTGTGGCAGTATTCTTTAATATGTTCTTAAGTTGAAATATAATGTCATGAAATATTACATGAATTGGAACTCTAAAACGTATTAAGCGGGAAAAATACATTATTAATGTAATCTTGATCATGAGATTCGATTTACAGAGGAAAACCTCTTAAACGGATTCTACTGTGGCAGTATTCTTTAATATGTTCTTAAGTTGAAAAATGATGTCATGAAATAATACATGAATTGCAACTCTAAAACGTATTAAGCGGGAAAATATACATTATAAATGCAATCTTGAGATCATGAGATCCGATTTACTGAGGAAAACCTATTAAACGGATTCTACTGTGGCAGTATTCTTTAATATGTTCTTAAGTTGAAAAATGATGTCATGAAATAATACATGAATTGCAACTCTAAAACGTATTAAGCGGGAAAATATACATTATAAATGCAATCTTGAGATCATGAGATCCGATTTACTGAGGAAAACCTATTAAACTGATTCTACTGTGGCAGTATTCTTTAATGTTCTTAAGTTGAAAAATAATGTCATGGAATAATACATGAATTGCAACTCTAAAACGTATTAAGCGGGAAATATACATTATGAATGCAACCTTGAGATCAGAGATCCGATTTACAGAGGAAAACCTCTTAAACGGATTCTACTCTGGCAGTATTCTTTCATGTTCTTAAGTTGAAAA
>JAUJYV010000567.1:0-36010 GCA_033995625.1 Ophyiulus pilosus | reverse complement strand
AGTTATTGAACATGTTCAGGATTTCACCAGTTCAACTCTATAGTTAATTTACTGGAATAATTGAAAAATGATTACACGATTTCATACAGAGAATGACCTGCGAAGAAACACGTAACAATAACAACGGGTGCATTTTGGGGGCTGGAACGGATTATTGGCATTTCAACTAATTTCAGTGGGGAAAATTGCTTTGAGATACGAGCAAGGTTACGGAACGAATTAAACTCGTATCTCGAGGTATCACTGTAGTTGCTTTCACACAGGCAATTGAGCCATTCTGACTATAGCGCATGAAGCCATGCAGTGGGAATTTGTGAAAGCTACAAATGTTCGACTCTCTCGATTTATTAGCTGTGGTCATGGAAAGGATTTAATCCTATCTGCAATCCGATTTGGATACCCTAGTTGAAAAAACTTAGTGTTTACTGGAAATTTCATATTTGAAAATATCTCAAGGGGATCATGGGGATATAGTACATGTGCAGTTATCATTTTTGTATTTCAAAGTATGTGCCATATTAATACACGTTTCCATACATCGACATAAAACGCCATGAATTGCCATACATGTTTTCAGACATTCATGGAATTAATATCATATACGATATTCGACCCTATATAATTTATGAACCCGGGTTGAATTTTCAGAATAATTAGCTGAGCATTGGAAAGTGTAGCTAAGTGAAGAGATTGTGAAGCAACCACATTTACAGAAATTCTCTCCAAATACGTTTTCACCTAGGATGAAATGCATTCTGTAACTACAGCCATTGTTTAAGAAACTAAAAAAAATGTATAAACGCGCTATTTTTATTCGTAGCAACACAACGGGCATTGACACATTTGCACTTTTCTCCCATTAGCGCTTTGGTTGAAAAGAAGGGAAAAAAAGCCTGGCTACTGTTCTTCCCTCTGCAAACAGTTAATTCCTTTATGGTCAATACAGCCTCACACCCGACGTCCATCCTAATGGCCATCGCAAGAAAGCGGTGGCCGCACGCCGCTCCTTCAGCACCACTTCACCGCCGTTATATAGCCAATTGTCCGGCTTTTAATTAAACTTCTGATCCACGTAGCGCACGTTTTGCAAACATAACAAGTTATTTCCTCCGCTGCAGCCTAAACACGCCATTTGGATACAGCGGCCTAATCCCACCTTGGTCAAGATTAATGCCCGGTTGACGGAGAAAATAGCCGCTAAACTCCGCGATTACTTTCTTTTTCGCTACGAAAACTGCAATCTGCAAGGGCGATAGCGGCCGCTTTATAACGCAATAAGAGGACCGTTGTTAAGCCCGTGGTCACGTGGCTTAAAAAAAACACACAGATCCGGAATGGGAAACGGAAACTCTGGTGACAATTAACGTCCTGACGAGATTATCTGAGATTTCTAGAGGCCAGGTTGATGCGCTCGTTATACGTGCCCTTTGACCTACCTACATTAGTATGTTAATGATAAGCACAGATATCAATTCAACTCAGTATCCTTCTACGCCACAACTACAGACTTATTTCTGGAGGCTAGTATGATAATCCAATGCTTGCTCATGATGAGCACAGGCATCAATTCGACTCACTACCTTGCACTCATAAAATACTATTACCAAATATATACTAACGCACAGACTTTGGGATGTTAGGCTGACGCGCTCGTTTTACGTGCCCTTTGACCTGCTTACAACAGTATGCTAAACCAATACTTGTTCATGATGAGCATAGACATTATTTGAACTAGTACGTACCCTCAATTATACCAATGCACATATTCTCCTGGAAGCTAGCTGGGTCGATGCACTGCAGATTCCTTGTGCATGCCCTTTGACTTGTACACACATGTCCTTTCGGCTCTTTCAAAATGAGCACAGATCGAAAATTACTTTAAAAATGATATGAAATTCGTTGTTAGAGGGCCATGTAGCCCTCTATTGAAAAACGTATATTTATTCTGCTTTTTTGGGGTTTTCTCTAATCTGTACGTGACCTAATTGTGGTAAGGGCATTAAAGACAACAGAAGTGAGTAACAAAATCTGTAAGCTATCTTTGTATTCAGGTTGGAAAATTATTAAAAGAAGGTAGAATATGGTACCCTTTAATCACTCAATTTACATTTCAAGAACCGATATTACAAGGAATTTAGCTAACCTACATAAACCTACGATTGATATTGTCCAGTTCTAGTTTTGAAGTTCTGGAACATATCTTAATCAACAAACACTCATGGCATATTCCATAAACTTTAGCATTACATCGGTTTGCAATGACGTCGTAGTTCTGGCAAAGCTAGATGGATTAAACACAAATAATGCCAACATTTTTAAAAGGCAAATAATGATAACAAATGAGAACACTAGGTGATTAATGCACTTTGTCTGCGCAAACAAAAGACTGACGCCTGCTGCGAAGATAAATCAATTTTGGATGAATAGATGTTGTCCTAACCATGCAGCTTTATGAAAATGTGAAGTGAAATTGTCAAAAATATTCCAGTATTAAGGATTTTGACGTAGAACGTCATTGTTTATTAGTTGTCTGAAAATGCATCGAATTCAATACCAGCTCAATATTGAACATTGCCAAAACCGCTTACTTTTAAAATGGAATATTGCGTGACCTGATTGCACGAGCAACGATGGTTTCAATACGAAAAGTCAAGTTGTTATGGATATTTTGTACGTTCCTTAAGACAATGCCTTTTGAAGCTGCACTGTCTTCAAAATGATGGGAAAATTCAATTTGGGAACTCAATTGTGATAGAACGACTAATGGATTTCTGCAAGCTTCTTGAACCCCCACTTGTAATTCTATTTATAGGATTATATAGCTGTGCACGTATGAAATATTGAGTCTATAATGCATTTTACTGATAAATAACTTCAATTATTCCAGTCTTTTTCGCTTTTCCTGCAGCTTATCATCGAAATAAATCATCAACTTATTTTTCCAAAGAAAGTGTTTTATTTTTAAATGTAGTAATTATATTTATTAGCATAGACACTAATAAAATTTCGTTAGATCATGCATTTATTGTCACTGATATGAATGTTGCTTATTGCATTACTGTACTTCAAAGACATGTTTGCTTAATATCCGAGACCTTTCAGCCATATTTTCGAACCAAACAACATGTGGACAACAATGAGGAATCACACAGTCATGAATAATTTTAGTTCAATATACAGTATATTTTTTAAAATTATACGAGCTTTATAAACTGCAGATTGCGTCTATAAAATGAAAAATTTATAAATGGTCAAAGTAAATTTCTTAAATGCAATTACGGTTAGCCCAAAAAAGCTCTATATTCTCGAAATTACACAACAAAATCATTATTGTCCATTACTGCTTGACTCTAAAGACCACAGGTGGATAAGTGGCAAGAAAAACATGGCGTCATATTGGTGGGAATCCCAACCCTCGTTAATGGTTCTGGAAATCCCTAATGCGTGGTTTAAAAAGCAAGCAAGTAATTAATTTAACATGGTCGATGCTTTAAATGCACAGAAACACCAGATTCCAGCTATCATTTGCACAATCGTTTCCCAAATTCCTTAGCGGCTGTAAAAAGCTTTTTCATGACCGCGTTCAACACTACATCCCCAGGGAATGTTTCTTGAAGATTTCCATGGTCGTTAGCAGGTTTGTTGGCTATGTACAATTCATGGAGTGCCACATTGGCAAACGTGCGTGGTACGTGTTGGTAGAACTCATGAATATTCGATAAACAACAACAGCAACAAGAAAGCTTGGCGACTACAGAAATTGGTTGAATTTGAAAAATTTGCTAAGGTAACCACAACTTAAGAACATTTAATGATGCATGGAAAAAATAAAAGTGAAAAACGAATGCTTGGTTAAGCGTGATCTGCATTAGCTTAACCACATTTTGTCACACAGCATAGATTCAAAAATGCGACGATGAATGAATATAAGTTATTTCCAAAAATTATAATCGTAATAATGCATCTGTATTTAATTTACAGCATTTGTCATGATATAATATAATTATTTCATTATTAAAAAAAGCGCACGTACAACCAAACATCACTCAAGTACACCGTCAAGACTAAATCTTCGTAGGTTTATATCAAGTCCGGCTGTTGATCAGCAATTTATGAAATTTTAACTTTGAGATTTATGAAATCTTACTGACAATGGAAATGACCATACTATGGCAACGATAGTACAATCAACCTTCATTCTAGTGGCGAACTTTTTTTTTCTATAATCTCATCCTGTATATCAGAAATTTCAGTAAACTAAGTCTTAAAATCCTGATGATCAACATATTGGTACCAAACCGTATTCTACAAGTGATCTAAAACGATAAAACATTTACTGATAAATTGATGTTAAGATTAACTACTAAAGACCATTAGAACCTAAATTGATTTACCACATCTTAGAACATCTCAAGTCATACTTGAACATATCCATGAGGTAATGGATTTCATAGAATCACCAATTGACCATTTTATGTGTCATTAAATGTGATATTTTTGTTAACTTTCAAATCCAGAACATTTGTAGTTGTAATGTACATTAAGTTTAAACTTCAATCATAGCATTCCAGTAAGGAAAACAATGGACGTCATGCTTAGATATTATCGTCTGCAGATATTAAGTGCCTCGTTCATATGAGAATTCTGATCTTCAAATCATTAATCTAATAAAACCAATTCTTTTACTCATCTGCACCAAGATGACTCAAAAACGGGGGGAAATGAGCACATGACCCAGTACTAGTCAGTTGTGACTTTCATTTTGTACCTGATGAACATAAAAATTTCAGATGCTTACCGTTTTGTTGCCCAGTTGTCTAACTTGGCAGTGCAAGTAGGCCGTTTTTCCCTGCTGGGCGGTGACGTTTAGAGGAGTCTGACTATCAAAATAAGGCCCGGTTTGTCGCCGGTCTTTTGTGGCGATCTCTTGGATGGGAGGAGGAAGCATCACAGTGGCTGGTTCTGTGCTGCTTTGCGTCAGCTCGTCAAAAGCTAAATTAAAAGACAAGAAATTCCAATCAATTACTGCTTCCTCAGAAACTTAATCACGGTCTCCACATGAGATCGAGTACCTCCCAAGGGCCGTCGAACGATTTCTGGAAAATAAACGATCAGTGTTCCAAACTAATATAACAAAAAAAAACGACGTTGTTGCTGAAAGTGTGCAGGTGGAGTATTACATATTGCGGCCATCTATAATAGTATTACGTTAGGATGCCAGACGCACAACTTGAAATGATTCCACACACGTTAAGAGTAATTTTTTGCAGTTTCAAAAGTGTGAAAACTTAAATTCATATCACAAATATGAAGCAGTTTCAATGTTCACAAAATTAAGAATCTGTTTCATTCGGGTATCAATATATTCATGTTGAATTTTACAATGAAAATAAAGATTGGGAGGGTAAAATTGTAAAAGTTGTTAACGAGTGGATGTGAATGCCTGCATATTCAATGATGGGTAACGACGTTAATTTATGCAGCAATGTAGTCGTATAAATTATTTTCTTAATTTGTATTTTTAGAACTTATATATGACAACATAAAACTTTCAAAACGTTGAATGGTGCCAAAGTGTTATAATTTCGATGTGCAATAATTAATCTAAATTATCTGCATTAGAAATTTTAAACTTTAAGATTTTCATTTTCATGTTGATTTTTCATCAGTCTGATGATGTATATTTTGCAAATTACATTGTTAAACATTGTAGTATAGAGAAAAAAAAAACACTTTCGTCCAACTTTGATATCATACAGTACTTGGCATAATCCTTGAACAGATTGTGATTGCATACACCTAGTGTTAAGCGCATTTTGACGCAATATGCGTGTATGTTCATAATATTCGTATATGCCATCACTTGGCTTATAGCGAGAAACACAAATAATGGTAATAACAAACATGGCCTACAAAAACAGCATCTCGAAGGCAGCGATAAGAAACCAATGAATTCAGTACATCATCCAATATTTACAATGCACTTATAATTTAATGCACAAAACCACGAAAATGCCGCCAGTTTTCATCATTAATATCCCCCTTCCTCTGTAAATTTAATCTGAATAAAGAATTAAGCCACCAAAACTTGTTTGCAGTTACTATTTCCCCCCTTTAATTACATGGAACTGTTATATCATAAAAATGAAGAAAAAACACTTGTTTAAACTAATTTCAGCTTCATGTATATGGAAGTCCTATAATTAAAAAAGGATGCATTCTATGGCAGCAGTATATAGTGTTCGCCCATCTTTCATATATTGTCGAATAAATAAATAAAACTACTTTATAAGTACAACTGTGAGTACAAAAAACGCAATTTCGACAAAGTAGCACATATGAATTGCAAGAACAAATGTTTCGAGTCGATTTGGAAATAGCCTTCAAGAGGCATCATCTTTCAAAAGCCATTTTGGCAAAAGAGACAAAGCGTTTGTCACTAAACCTCTGCAGCCCTTTATTTTCAAGATAATGGCATCTATCAGTAGATTGGAATGAAAACAGATACATCTCACGGATAGAGTAGACTTTACGACAAAACGTAGATACTGTATTTCAAAATTTGATATAAGAACAACAATGAGGAACCTGGTGGTAAAACAAGTCTAAAACTACAATTTCTAATATTTGTTGTACAAAATATCGATGATACGTGATATAATCACATACTAAAAATAAAATATTATCTTAAAACCTTTCAACTTTTACTTTATTCTTGTCGATCATTTTATAAGCTTGCTTCAGTTGATTTATTCATGACAAAATATATTTCTTCAATGAAAATTTTAATAAATGACCAAAAGCTATTCTTATGCATCTTAAACACTGACCAACAACTTAAATCTACTCAAATATTTGTTCAAATTTACCTTATACTATATCAAATATAGAATTTGGAGGTTACTAAATTAAACCGTGATCTGTATGGATGTTATGTTTATGGAACCTTGTTGAAAATTGTCTTTATGAGAACATACAGTTGCCACTCTCGTAGGTATTATTACATAAACCATATGTGTAAAAACTGTAATTACGTTACGTTTATGAGATTTTCTTTAAATTTATAATGGAATTTAATCCAGAGACCTAATAGTTTTAAGCTTAACATATTAACATTTCGAGCACTGTAATTAATCTATAAGGAATCTGCTTAAGAAGGTAGAGGAGCTTGGATTTACTTTAAGATATTAATGGCTACAACAGCTCCTAAAATACCGAACAAGATTTAGAATCCTTTTTGAATCCTGGCTGTTGCCAGGATCCAAAGAGGCCAACACTCACAACAATATGGTTATTATTGAAATTTTGATCAGAAATAAAACTAAAAATGTATGCGAATT
Organism: Ophyiulus pilosus; assembly: GCA_033995625.1. Lineage (NCBI taxonomy): Eukaryota > Metazoa > Arthropoda > Diplopoda > Julida > Julidae > Ophyiulus > Ophyiulus pilosus. Next base: position 28,670 of record JAUJYV010000567.1, on the reverse strand, counting down.
AAATGCATATTTGTTGAGTACTTAGAACAGTGTACATGTAGTAAATTGTACATATTACTAGCAGTGTTCCAATACATTCAAAAATGTTTAAGGGGGCCCACTGACTTTTCTATAACCACTAATATATGTATGTTCGGAAATTATCTAGATCACAATGGTTTTGAATTATTACATATCGTTGCACATAATTATAAAATTCCTGTATAACGTTATTTCGTGATCCATAGTTATATTCAGATCAAGTTTGCGTGTGCCCTTTGAAGACTACAAACATTGCTAACATCAATGCGATAATGCCCCTCGAAGATGGCAAACACTGCTAACATCAATGCGAGAATGCCCCTTGACGATGGCTAACATTGCTAACATCAATGCGATAATGCCCCTGGAAGATGGCAAACACTGCTAACATCAATGCGAGAATGCCCCTTGACGATGGCAAACATTGCTAACATCAATGCGATAATGCCCCTCGAAGATGGCAAACACCGCTAACACCAATGCGCGAATGTAAAACCAAACTAAGGGTTCAATATGGTACGTAGTAATCACTGAAGCGTTAATTTACATAAAAAACCCTATCATCAACCTTTAATTTTTGAAACGCATTTCAAAGCATCGTGTATAGAACATTCAGAATTGTAGAGTTCTCAGTAAAAGTCGGAGCTAATACAGGGAATGGAACAGACTAAAAATGAGTTTAAAAAAAGCAGTCTACCGAATAGGGCAATTTGTTTCATCTGAAGCTTTAATGGTTCAAAATTGCCTTCTTTAAATAACGTTGCTACCGTTCCCTCGCCTTTTTTTCTCCCATGTAATAACGCTTTGTTCCCAACATTAGTCTCATCTTCAAAACGCCAACATGCAAAACAGTTGTACATTTGAATAATCCTTTGCCACGAAGTTGGCATTTTCTCGCATTTAAACTCCGCCAGTTTTCTCGTTCAGACTACTATTAAGTCAACTGAGACAAGAAAAACGCAAACTATTAAAGCTTGGAAACAACTCAATTTCTGTCGCGTACCCGCTGAAAACAATAACCATCGTGTATACGTAACGTGAAGAAATATTTAATATATCATTTTTCATGCCTCCGAGCTTACATTTCAGCGAATCAAAACGAGCAAAGCTCGAGGATTCTTTCGTTAACTGGAACACGAGTACCCTTGTGCACGTCCTTTAGCGAACAAGCCATTCTTTGAAAATTATCCCCATCTTCCTCACTGAACTTGCCAGCAGCCTTGCTTTTCTTTTGTCGCGATGCATACGTGCAGTATAATGTCGCTGAAAGCATTCACGTTTTCTTATAGCCTTTGAATGTCCATTATTAAAATTTACTGTAGCATGGCTTGCTTTCATGACGCACCTGTGACGTTAGACGCTGGGCTTCACTGATCGCTACATTTGCCGAAATGCAAACTTTCAGCCAGTACGGAATACCAGAGATGGATAAAAGTTTTCGCTGTGGAACTACTGACTTTGATACTATACAATGTTACTAAATATGGAATATGATTTCAGGTCATCCAATATTGGGAATACTGGTGCTCGACTACTCGGTGTTTTTGACCTGTCAAGTGTGATTATGAATAGCGAGATTCATGAATAAACTATAAATTAATTGAATTTCATATTTATAGTCATTATGAATATGTATTATTATGCATTTAAACTACGAAAACTGGCCTGTTAATCAGTTTTCAGCCAATATTTCCCAATGGGACACAATTGGATTATTTTGAGCGCCTGAGTAATAGATAGTTACACAAAATCAAGGTATAATTTGAAACAAATGACAGGAAATACATAACTATTAGCTATCATTGTCATTGGTATTCATTGGTATCATGGTCATAGGTATTTTGTCATTGTCTCTCCAAGTATTAAATTAATAATGAATTGACTCAAATAAGTCTTCATATGCATGTACAATATATATGCATAGGCGATATTTATTAATAAGCATAACCACACATCAAATTATGATTAATTTATGATCATTTACGATTATTTGTCTAACTTGTAAGCAATCATCCTTGTATTATCTTTATAAAAATCAATTATAAATAAACAATTTTGTGGACAACTACAGCATTTTATATAAATACGCACGCATATGGGCTTCAAATCTATTTCAAAGGTATGGTTTAAAATATACAGAATGTGTGATATAATTATTCATGCTATCAAAGAAGCAAAAGACGCTTAAAAATGTAAGTGAAGTCTACATTTTTAAACACATGTTCAGGGCAGAGCGATTTCACATACTCACAACATTAATGTCAATGTTCTTTGATCACCATTTCCACATATTTGTGTCCATTCAGTTTGTCCATCCTTGTTCAAATGACTTATTTATCAAACAAAGTCGATAAACGAATTGGGAAATTCGTACATTACTAAATTCAATTTTGTTTAAATTCTGTAACAATAACGTGGGTCACGCAAGAGAAACGATAGCGTCCATATACACCGAGGCTTCTGAAAACGATTTCCGTTACACGGAGTGGAGTTGGGTGGTCACGATTTATGGAGTGACGTCCTTAAACATTTCCCTTCTCTGAAACCACCATTTCGAGCAGGAAAAACACATTACCGTCAATGCAACTACTTAGGAGGTATAAACACAGGCATACATCGTCAGAGCCATAATTTCATCTTCCCCCTGGCCCTAAAACGGGTCCATATAAAATTCCATAAAGAAGAGCCATATTACGGTTCAAAATTTCCACTAAATATATGGGATTACTACAAAGCCTTATAAAATCGTCATTCGCTCTGAATAACGCATGGGCTTGGCGGTTACATTACACACGTTTTGTTTTATAACTTAAAAACAGTTTAAACTATCCACAAATAACATGATGTGGAAACTGAAACCAAACACTCGAAATAATTGCAAAGAATTGACAAAGAAACGGGCCATTAAATACGAACATAAATAAATAGTAACCTTATTCCGGTTTAACGCCATCTAGTGTTGAACTAACATATTACATTTTAACATTCAATATTTACATCAGATTCATCACCTAATGTGATGTGGAGATGAAATGAGGCTAAACGACCACATCACTTAACTGAAGACTACTGAAGTAATCATCATGATATTACATGCAGAGTGTTAACTTTTTAACTTAAATGATAAGTGTTTAAAGAATGCACAGCTGTACGTCATTAATAAATTAAAAAGGTGTATAGGATGTTAATAACTAAGAGCAATTCTAGGATGGAAAAGACATGCATGAAACATATGTATATCCAGGTATGGGGCATATGCATAGGTGGTAATGTACCTTAAATTAGTTAGCTATAGATAAACTACAATTTAAATACAGTATGTGGACCACTTGGAAATACAAGGCCCATCGCAGTAGGTCCAGCCAATTAGAAGGGGTAATTTCTAAAGGAGGTCAGCACATGTGCTGGGACCAACTAACTGCATGCATCTGATAATTTTTTGGTGTCTGTTTGAGTACTCCTATGGTGGTGTATATGTGCGGTGGCTAATTTTCTAAATGGCCATACATGGACATTTTTCTACCAGGAAAGCCTTAGTTTATCCATAATTCATTTTTCAAATAGTTGTCTCTCATGACGCAGTTATATGCATTGCTCTGCGATTTATGGAAATCCTGATTAGCATGACTACCATCGAAATCTGAACAAGGTTCTCTTGCAAACTCTGTACATCAAAGAGATTCACGGGGCTCACTGAAGCTCGGAAAACTAATGCCGCCAAAGGCATCCACGCGTCACACTAGAATGCCTTTAATTAATGCATCTTCGTATGATTAAAGTCTCGCAATGAAATTAGCTCTCATCTTTTTGGAAGATTTTGCTCACAGGTGGTATGTGGTCAAGGCACGATGCAAAACTGGGAGATAAATCAATTGGAACGAGCATTAATATATGCATGATTGCCAAGGGTAATTCCATAATACTTTGCCATCGACCACGGGATATACACTTTTTAATGATGTTTCAATAATCGAATATTTAACTAGTCATCTGTAAACAGCTCCATATTCGGTAAAAGTAACATAGCTGATTGGATTTGGGATGGCTGTCTGTCGTAATACAAGCTCGTAGTGCAAATATGCAGAAGTAATATTACATTTTTGTTGACATGTTATAAAATTGTGTCCTGGATTGAATTTTAAAGATTTCATGGATGATTCAACAGATACCAACTAAGGGCTGAATGTTGCATGCTTAATAACGTTAAGAATTTTATAAATTAATTTGTTACATATACATGTATTCAGATTAACATAGCCTTAAATCTAACAACAATGAAAAATATACAAAGAACAATCAAGAAACAATGATGGATAATGTTATTTTAGAGAATATAAACAAATTTAAGCATTATTAGTCTAAAAAGTTACACATATTGACCAATTAAGTTGACTATATATTTCCCGGATAACCAAACCTGGGACATGTAAGGACATACTATGGCGTATTCCGTATATGATCAGAAGTGGACATGTATTTCCTAGGTATACCTGTGTATGTCCATGCATTTCATACCCATCCAATATATATATATTTGTTCAAATATAACTATGGTTCATAATGATCATTTAATTATTCATATGCTATGTACAAGTACCTAATTAAGACCCTACATGGATCATCAGTACTTGATTAAAGCCCATGCATGGCTTATCATTTTCAAACATATTGCATTGCTTATACAAGTATACATGAACAAGTGAAGTATGGGGCCATACACGGCTTACGCATGGCCACATACGACCCACAAATTACCATATTTAGTTTTTACACCCGGGTTATCGTTAGAAAGAATTATGCAAGTAGTAAATTCGTTGCCCCAAGCATTTGCCCTATAAAGTAAATCTTAGGAATCCAAAGACTTGGAAATGCTTATTCTAAAATTTTATCAATTTACTGATTTGAGGAAAGTAGAAGTAATTTTGAAATAATATTTGCTTATTGTAAAATTGGTTTGTTTGCTAAGGTTCTGTCTCTGATTATGATGTCCAGTGATTTCAGCTTTTAAGGTTGAAACTTCAACATTCCCTCCAAGGGTAGAAGTTGTAAACATCAGATAAATATAATCTTAACGAGCTAACTGTTAACAATATTCTCACCAAATGACATTTTAACAGTTTCAACTACTGTATTTCAACGCCATTGCCTTACATCAACATTATACCAAGATATGTGCGGTCAGACTAAGATCATGCTTCGACTGAAGGCCACATTCTCGCACTTCAACTTTCTGTCCATACAAAAGTCATAGTTTGCCTTATTGTAAAAGTGCGGTTTTAAAGGAATGCATGCACCGCGTTAAATGAAACGGCTCATGTGTTGCTAGCCCTGTCAATAGCTGGAGGAACCTCGAAGATTAATTTACGGAATTTCAAGCAGCAAACCATTTTTCACTATAGCAGAATGAGTGAGGTGATGAAGAAAGCACTAATTTTAGCCATCGAGACAAAGCACGGGGACGAAAAGCACTGAAGCAAGATGAATATGCACGCTTGGATGCCAACAAACGAATTTACTCGGCAGAATGAAGCCTTATTTTGCAACAGACCTGGTTCTAAACATTTTCCCCGTGGTTTGGATAAGCTTGCCAATGCATGCAACACAACTGGAGAACTCAATTTTAAAGAAGATCATTCGTCATTTTGTGTTTAGGGAGCATCTACATATATATGCTAGGTTTGGAATCATAATAGATTCTATAATTGATGGACCTCACATAATAATAATAATCAGGGTAAACAATCTGCCATTTCTAAAATACTGAAATTCTGAAAACTAAATGTTCTATAATTTGCCAATATATTTCCATATTTCCAAGAGGGAATACACTTTTATCACATACATTATAAAGTGTAAGACAATTACATTTTTTAAATGGAATAAAGAGTCTAAATTTGGCAATGGACATGGTTATAGTCTAAACATTTCCCCATGGTTTGGATAAACATGCGAATGCATGCAATACAACTAGAAAGCTCAATTTTAAAGGAGATCATCCGTCATTTTGTTGTTTTGGGAACCTCTAAATCTATATGCTATATAGGTTTGGAGTAATTATAGATTCTATAATTGATGAACCTCAGAGAATAACAAAATCTAAGTAAACAATCGATCATTCCCAGAATATTTAAAATTATGTAAAACTAAATGTTTGATGATTTGGCTATCTCCATATTTCCATGAGGGAATACGCTTTTATAACATGCATTATAAAGTGTAAGACAATTACATTTTGCTAATTGTAATAGGTTGATTAAATTCATTAAACTAATAATTGATTCCTGGGTAAAAAGAGCACATATATAATATTTGAGCATATATAATCAAATTAAAAATGTAATCAGATTCACTAGTCTATACAATTTCAATTTTTGAAGCGTTTAGAAAGGAATGGACAGATAAAGCAACACATTTTGACAACATTTATAATGAAAAATATATTTTGTTGTTGCTGCTTACAATAACAACACTAAAAATAAATACTTGCGATTGTATAAGGTTTTTTTCAGATAAATAATATTAAACAACACTGGTGACTTGGATTTGTTAAGAAATTACTATGTATACATGTATAAAATGTTGCATTATTAGAAAAAAATAAATATTTTTTACTGTTTCCAGTGTCATTTTTACTAATTTGATTAGTGTTCCCCTTTATGTTGCCCAGGGACTGCATGTCCTAAATAGCAGACTAATTCCAGTAGAGGATTTTAGAAACAACCAGAAATGCCCGTATCAAAGTTTGAATATCGATCCGGGACCTAAGGTCGTATTTTCGCTGCAGAAGAATGCTTGCCGTTTAATTTAAAGCTCGACCTAAAAGCGTGGATGTAGCTGTCATTTTAATGCGAAAGATTCCAAATTGTACCTCAAATTATAATTAAACGAAACTTGTTTTGATGTATGAAACTGTTGGAAAATACAGGGTGAGGCAATTACAGTTTCGAATATCTCAAACTATAAATTGCACAAATGTAATGCTCCAAATAGATTGAAGTTTGTTTTAAAACTTTATAGTATTAGTAACTATCAACGAAATTATTATTATATAATGGTAATACAGTTAAGCCAGATTCATATGTATACATTTTAAATCTACAAATTCAAAGATGTACACTGTTTGATTTTTAATTGAAATGTGCATTTTTCAAGCGAATTTTATTTTAAAAATAGAATGATTGAGCCAGCCAGCGCCTTAACAGGAGCGGCGGGAAGGAAAGAACCATGCATGCGCACTCATGATTTTCAGTTAGTTCATTGGGTAGTTCAGTCCGTGGCTCCTCCCTTCACGCCTATAACGTTAAGGTTAAGGTTAACGTTAAGGTTTTGACTGGCTTAATCTCTCTAATATATTACTGGTACTTTCAGGTTTACATGTACATATTTTAGGATCGTTTAGTAGTCTTATTACGAAAAATCACCTCATATTTAACAATCATCGACATCAGTGTATTGGTACAGCCATTCAAAATCGCATGTTTATATCAATTCACATGCAATACACACACATTTTTTTTAAATTTATTTTTCCAAATAAATACATTTGAAAAAAGAAGTTGTCTACTAAAAGGTTTTAGCACTATGGATTTCGAAGTTAATAATTCACAATACAATTACAAAATACAATTTACAAAAGCCCAAAAAAAATTGCATTTTATATTGATCATGTGATTAACATAAGTTACACGTAAAGCCAGTATCATCGCAGGTTCTGAAGTTTGTAAATAATTTAAATAATCACGCATTTTAGACTAGACTAAATTGTAAGCAAAGGTAGTGCATGCCAAGAAAAGAGCATCACAGTAATTGATAAAAGGAATGCGCATACAGTTAACTTAATGCTTGTACTAAGCGTAAAACTAGGATGAGAATAAAGCCTGCTTTCAATCAAGTTATTGCTTTATTTATTATATTTTTATTGTTAAAAGTTTGCTGTTTTCCCTCAAGAAATGAAATAACTGTAAAATAGCCACTAGAAAAGCTATTCGACGATACATGCACAAAGCATCAAAGTGAATTTGCACAGGACCCATAAATATGCGAGAAAATTCGTTGCTAAAACACTTTGAAGATTAATTACTCATTTGAATCACTCAACATCTGCGCAACGTTTCCATTAATTTAGACGAATAAAACTACAACTGGAGGCTTTTGGTAGGCATCATTATTAGCATTATATCGTGATTCTTGGATTATTATGACACACGAATAAATATACAGTCGTTTACTATACAAGTAAGCTACACTTTAGTATTCAGTCGAATCCAAACACATGTTATTCATGCAAATTTAGAGTTCATAAATCTTTTGACCTCAAACAACTCTGATGTTTATCTTGTTTCTTTAAAATATTCCTTTAAACAATTGGTATTTCATGCATATAATGCATTTTAATTCTGCAACAATTTCTTGAACAATATTCATATATGAATATATATTTCATAAACGTGATATTTTATTTAAATTGTACTTTCAATAATGGCTGCCTATTTCAGTTGGCCAGGCATTAAAAGGACTGATAATCCTTGAATTGCACATTCTAACAAGTCATGAGAAAAAAATCCACTTTGTCCAATATATCCTCTAACTGTAGTCCAAATATTATCATATCTTATTCTGAAATAATTCGAGTGAATCAATAAACAACCCTTGAAATGATTAAATATGCAAATGCAAAACCTTTTTCAAGTCTTGAATACATATAAACCAAAAAGATTAGCATCATCGGATGCATACTTAATAAATAAGCAAAAAATGCACTTTGCAAAAATTGCATTTTGCAAGTCAAACATCTTCAGAATTTCCATTAAGATTTCCAACCGACAGATAACTATAAACAACAAATAAGCACTATAAATAATAATACAAATATTAATATAGCATGCGGTTGTATTACGCAGACCTCGATTATAAATAATTCCAGGGTCTTAAACATATTCATTTAATTTTAATGCACCTGAATACGATGTTCTGTTTGACAATATACCGATTTTTAAAAACGAAGTTTAATGCCTTTAGTCTCTAATCTTGTAATTAGAGAGAAAGAAAACATGTATCCAAGTGGAAAAATATGTACACATGGACATATATTATAGTAAGTTAATTAACAAATTATCCGACTTTCGCTAACATTCAAAGATAATTAATCTCGTATTATTTACATTAATTTTATGTTAAGACTAAAACATTGTTGATGATCAAAAGGAAGGTTTTTAAAGTTAGAACAATCCAATGCTTTTTCCACTAAATTTGTCTACGAATCCTTTCACAAAAAAATTGTTTTTTAAAAATTGGAAAATTATTCATTACTATGGTCACATCTGTATCTCAGTAATTCAATGTTTTATAGCAGTTATCATGTTTCTAATACCCAGAATACAAAAATAAGCAATTCATTCCATTGGGTAAATCACATAGAAAATGACTAGTAGACAAAATAATAGTTCCCGAACGTAATGTAGACAATAGACAAATGACTATACATTACATGTAATACAATATCTGGGCTTTAGTTTTCGAGAAGGGAAACATTAAGCTATCACTATCGCGACAAATTGAAAAGCACGAATGGATTTCTAAGTTACTGTAACCTGGGTATAAAAATAAACTATACGTTTGTAACCAATGAATTTGATGTGGGAAATTCTAGGAAAATCTAAAAGTATTCATTACATGACGTATTATTTTTCCTAAGCCAAATATTATAATTCGTCATGTACACAACTTTGCAGATGTACAAGAATTCATGTACAAGTCTATGCAGTTTAGAATTATAATCCCACGTCTTAAATTATATTCAAATTTTAAAATTTACTTCACAGAGACAGACATATTATGCTTAGTACACACTTGAAACACGATACTGAAATAGAGTTTGCAAACCAATTTGTCGAAACATGGTTTCGTGAACATATTTCTAGAAACAGGTTTATCCAAATGTAGTTGACGACATCAAAAAACATTTCGAAATGGAGGAAATGTTTGCTGTTCACGAATGGTCAAAAAATTGTCGTCTGCTCTAGAAAGCACGTGAGGCAAATTGGGTCAATGATCTACGTCATGACATACAGGTCTTTGTAGGAGAGCCTTGACCAGCAAACATGTTTCCTTTGATTTTCACCGCCTCTTGAGCGATCACCGAAATGAGTCATGGAAACATTTTCTTTGGACAAAAATTTATTTGCTGAAACTTGCTTGCAGAAAATTGGAGAGCATCCGCATATAGCAAACATATTTGCGAAACCCTATTTCTGTATCGTGTTTCGTGTTTTAAGTGTGCACTAAGCATTATGGGGCATGATAATTTTTAAATATGTATTTAACTAACATTTTTCTGTAACTAAATAATTTTTTTATACGTTTAAAAGTAAGAGTGTTTCGACAAAGCCAAATTAAGAGATATCTGAAACCCTTTTTTTAAAGCGAGGAATGAATTACTGCTTAGGTTTTACTAACGCCACGTTATAAAGTATCGGTCAATTAACAACTTCACAAGCTTCCCTCTAGATTCCACATTTTGCAGCTGTCCATCTTTTACGTTGTTTCACAGACTTATGTGTCATTGCCCTGAGGATTTTTTTTTGTTTAAACCCCCATAAAGAATCAAAAACCACCACAGAAAAAAAAAGTACACAGCATCAACCATACAATGTACAAGCCGATGTATAGCCCATCGAGACAACTATCTAGGTTGGATGTCTGTTGGTCACCTGACCCTTGATTTATCGGGCATATTACTCGGAATTAAAGTGCAATCCTCCTCGGTACTTATACTTATGCTTCAAAAATGGCCTTCAATATCCCAGTAATATAGATAGCCGCAAAATAAAACGAAGAGCCCACTTCTGATCACTCAAGGCAATGTAATTTCAATCTATCTTAACTAATGTCTTATGTACGTAGCCCTCAATTGCCTCAGCTCCCATCCGTTTTATTTTATTACGGCCTCTCTTGAGTTGACTTCAATTCCTCCGACACTCGGTGTCGTTTGTTCTTGTGGCAGTCAACCGGACAAACAAAGCACAAAAATGGACGAATGCGACAGCTGAAATAAAATTTTGTAAACCAAAGAACAGGACTTTACAACGCAGCTTAGGCGGCTTCCTTTCTCCAAATCTCCGACTTGGGCAATTTAGTATAACGACATTTTTTTGAGCTGCAAAGAAAATGTGAACGTTATGACACGTTCGTTAAATTGGCGTTGCTTTATCCAAAGAAAATGAAGATTTTGAGCAGTTGCAGTTGCTCAAAATATACACAAACTAAATCCTCAAAAACCGGGTATATTGAACGGTGTTTAATTTCTATGTATTTTGACAAACTCTATAGTTTCAAGTGACAATTTATCGATTTTATGTAAAACAGCAAACACTTTCATTAGGAAAGGATAATCTGACTTTTTAAAATATTTTCATTCACAAATCATGTTATGTTATTGAACATTAAACTAAAAATGGATTTAAACAGTAAAGCTTTAGGTAATGGTTATCTTTCATATAAGTAAAGTGAATCGTAAGTGAACACGATCTAATAAATAAATGTTAGTAGTGTTTGCCTTCCTTAAGGGGCATTCGCCATTAATGTTAGCAGTGTTTGCCTACTTTAAGGGGCATTCGCCATTAATGTTAGCAGTGTTTGCCTTCTTTAAGGGGCATTCGCCATTAATGTTAGCAGTGTTTGCCGACTTCAAGGGGCATACACAAATTTGGTTCTTAGTAAAACTATGGATCACGAATATGTCTTGCAGGGAAATTGAAGAATTTTGCAATGCTTTTAGAATACTCAGAATTTTAAAAATAAACAAAATAATATGAAATTAAAATAAATTTTATAATTATGAGATGAGATATACACTGGTAATAAAATAGCTATTCGGTCGTAATAGAGCAACAATCTTCCAACTTTCATAATTCCAAATCATTAATCACTTGGAAATTCACTTGGGATTTAACAAAGTAGCAAAGAACCCATGTTTATAAGCTAAAATATGCCTAAACTGTATGCTACATTAACTATTTGATATACTGCCAAAGCCTTCTAATCCTAATTAATTGGGACCAGTAGATATTGTGAATAGCAAAATTTCGGATTATCCGAAATTATTGTATATTAATTGCGTATGGTAAATTTACATTCATTTTGTGTTTATTTAGTAATTACGATACGTACATGTAGTTTGAAAACATATACAATGTATTTGTAAATATAATATTGCATTTTTCTTTAACATCGAATTTTCATATTTCGGATTAACGGATTAACAAAGTACATAATTATGTACTAGTATCATACTACATATTTTACTCTTGTAAAACGGTTATTTTCGTTGTGGATTTGGATAAAGTTTACACATGATCCAACACCAATTTAAAATAGCATTAACAGAAAGGTTCAACAGCTAAGCAAAGTGTTCGTATACATTGAAAACTTAACCACTATTATACGAGTCTTTAACGAAAATTTAAATGCACTTGAAAGACGCCAGTAGTAAAAATAAAAACTCAGTAATGATGCGATTCTAGTGTAGACATATGGCCGCTTTCAATTACTAGCTTATCCCTAGATTAAAATCCAAGTAACTAACATGGTTAGCAGAACACGACCTGGTCTTTAAACCTCGGTACCAAATTACCTTTCTCACTCTGAAATTTCGCGACAAATAGCTATCTCTCTCTAAACATCATTCTCCCTGCTCGTTCTACCGACATCATAAAACGGTTTGCCAGAACACAAAATGAATATATACGCCATTAAATGATGTTTAACCCCGTGGAAACCTTTAGGGGTGCTCGCTTTTAGAGCCTATAAACTTCGGTCGAAATGCTAATGGTACAGAACATAAGGGAAAAAAATCCTAGGCTAAGCCTGCTGGCGAGGAAGTTACCCTTCTGTAAAAGGGCTTCCCATTCGGATTGCAATATTTTTATGATGGATGCTTATTATAAGTTTGCCGTAATATAATTCAGTTATTAATTTTTATTGCTACGAAACTAAACCTATTATGCGAACAGCGGAGATTGGTTGCCAGAAGTTCACTGGCACGAAGCTTGTTTTATGATTTTGGTTAACGTTCATCAAATTGTGTGGAGATCACAACTTAAAAGCACCTTTATTTCAGCTTTGTTTGAAATTGACCACTGTGTGCAATTTCTAACCGGTAATATTTAGGTAATAATGGATTATATATTTATGACAATGCTAATTTTAACCGCATTTAATCAAAACACTTGTGTTTGTAGGATTTAATTACAGAACAAATGAATTCCGCACCGGCTATTTGTGATTTGACTTGTGAAATGTTTGGTTTTTTTCTTAAACCATTATTGTTATGATTATTTATTAAAAACAATCAACCTTTCAACAGTCGACCCGTATTTAAAAATTATATCAAAAAAAATGTTTTAAAATGAATTTAATCAAATTAATACATTTGGAAAGACATGTTAGTATATGTCTTGATTGAGAAAACTGCTTAAATTATCACATGGCTTAAATCCATGCTTGATCAGGGAAATGAATGCAAATTTATGCAAATCCGACACTTATGGAATTCCATGCCATTTCACTCGCTTGCTTCTTTATAAAGAAATTAACTAAACGTATAATGCACATAGTATGAACACCCAAAATAATGTTCTAATAAATTCTAATAGTGGGTTTTCTGATTTGTTTATGATGACTGACCCACAGTCACACAAAGAGAAAAAAAGTTTACCGAAAAAAAAATTAGATTCCACATGACTCAATCCTTTGTTTGCAATACATCAAATTCGAATTGACAGTCAATTGCAAAAAAAAGTATTCATCAAGAAAAAAAAAATAACAAAGGAGGCCAAAGTGAAAAACATGGCATCAGGAAGATAGGCGCGGCCATACAAAAATGAAAGTCGTCAGGTTAGTGTCATCGGAAAGAATAAATCAAAATCGTACGAGAAAAAAAAAAGATGCATTTTACAAAGCATGACAACTTTTTAGACAAAAATAAACTCTAGGGTTGGCATGGAACGCTAGCACAAAAAATATATATATAAAAAAGCCAATGTCCGATGAGGCATCACAAACAGGAGAAGAGAAGCTTATCTTGATGAGCCCATGGCTAGCTACACGCCTGTCAATAATGTTTCGGCCAAAGAAACTGTTATTAAGACCTCATCCTTGGCAAGAAAGATGAAATAAGTTTATTAGACTTGACAAATGAAAACGCGGCCACTGACGTACACACGATCAACAAGATTGGTTTGCGGACCATTCAGAAAAATAATTGGGAGAAGCCACAGCTGTCACTGACGATTTTACTTAGGTTAAACATTTGGAAACACCAAAATCTTTATTGCTGATCGATTGGCTTAACTTTTTTGAACTTGTTAACTATTAAAAGTAAAGCAAAGTACGACATAATGCGTTGATTTTAGGGGCCATTCAAAAAAGACGTCCTCAAGAGGGGGGTAGGGCAAAGGGGGCTGCTGACATGTGACCAAGGGAGGGGGGAAGACATAATGGACGTCCACTAATGATGGTACTTTACAGTTTTTCGCTTTTCTGTTTAATTGTGTTTTAAAGGTCAGTAAAAGGGAAAAGGGACACCAGAAGATACGTGTCCCCAATCACAAATGTACTTTCATTTTTAAAACCTTGAGAAAGTCGGGAATTAAGCCTAAATTTGTGGTAAACACCAATTTTGTGCTAGAATTTCCCTTCGAGGTCAGGAAATTTCTGACAATCGGAAAAATCTGGAAAAATGTCCTAGAATTTGCAGCGAGACGGTTGCTTGGAAATGTATAGGATGGGCCATTGTATGTGCCAACAAATTTTCCGGACACCCTATTTTTTTATAAAATGTTAAGGACGTCTATCAGAGGAGGAGGGGATCTGGGCCAAAATGAACACCGTGTGGACAGGGGGTACGGAGGGAAGGGGAGGGGGGGGGTCAATTTTTGAAGGAATTTCGTGGACGTCTTTTTTGAATCGCCCCTTATTACAGCAGAAGACAGTAATTTGGTTGGGATGTGAAATAAAGGTGAGGGGTAAGAGATTTTGAAAAAATGTGTTGATTTTGAATCTATTAATCCTAACTGAATTATACGGCAATACTATAAAGACACGTCAGAATTATGATTACTGGAATATATTTCTAACATTATACTGTATACACGGTGCTAAAGTTTCGCACGGAGTCTATAAAACTGTGTGATAGCAACATGTTATGCTCATGTGGAATGTTTTGGATCGATACTAAATACATGAATACGAATTTGAATCCCTATTAGTAGTGTATAGGGTTTGCTCAACAAGCTGCACGAGGTTTTCCCCTCAATTGAATTTCATGAAAATTCCGACTGAACAACGATTTTGTGGATCTCCTGTATATTTTGAACAAACGTGGTAAATAGTCACAAGAAGAGCCCTTATCCTGAGTTCAACAGCAAATTGAGCATTATGTGAAGGCATTCTAAATACGGGGTTGGAGTTGCATCCGCCAGGGCGAGTTATCAGACAACCCATAATGAAAATAAGTCAGTCGTGGTAAAATGGAAATTTCATGTTAATGCCAGCACAACGTTAAATATGTCTTTAAGTATCGTCATTACTGGCTTTTGCCTTAATTAAAATTCATTATGCCGTCAGTGAAGAGCCCATCATCAGCTAGGCACGGTTCATTAAGTGTATTATTATGGAAACTATAGATGTAATTGGATTGTCTTATATTTCGTGGCAAAATGAAACAATGCAAGCCACGCATTTGTTAACGAGTGTATGGAAATCTGAAATTCTGAAAATGATATTCTCAATTGGGACCACTAAACATTCAACTGCATTTCGTGCAACAGAAGCCAATTTTTGTTGCACTGCACCACAGTATGCGAATTTAATGTGTGATGTCATGATACGAGTTCTCTGAAACTATTATAAAAATTATCAAGCGAGACGAGGGAATTTTTCATGATAAATTATATACAAATTCCAAGAGAAGTTAACATACAGAATGTCAGAAGCCTATAAATTAATTTCAGATAATATTCGAAATTCAAGCATATGAAGCTTGCTTGATTCATATTTAAGTGTTATGCAGGAAACTAAAGCAAAAATATCGATCTCAAAGGAACTTCTAGTGATATAAATAAATCTAAGCACCACAAGTGTAACATGCTTTCAGAACAGCATCCAAATATCAATTCGATAATACCTTATGGTATTTTGACAAGGTTGTTGTCAAAATTCCGTTATCAGAAAGGGCCTTAACGGGTGTTTTAAATGGGTTGAAAAGCTTTAAGAAAGGTTTTGACCTATATAAATAGCATTAATAAAGCATCGTTGAAACCATCTTGATGTGTGCTGATATTTTGAACCGTTGCCATACAGATTGACATCTAGATCAATAAGCACAAAAAAAACTCAAAAACAGCTATCATAATAGTTGATTCAAATTGTACCTTCCCAAACAAGTTTTGCCTAAGGCTTCGTCTGCAGACTACATATAGAAGATAAGAACAAAGAAAAAGATCGGAAAAATAAATTGCAAAGTTTTGTCACACAAGAGGGTTCTTGGACCATTCGAAAAATACGATAATATTCGCCGAAAAGCACAAGTCACTATTCTGAGAAATGCAGTATCGATGCTCGTGAAGATATAGTGAAAATCAACAACTATAGATATATAGTACGTGTACAGCATCTTATCGATAACAAGCTGGGCAACAATCAATATGGTTAACTAAAAAAAACATTAACTTGATTAAGCTAACTTCTTTGATTACAGCGAATTCCGAAGTTTAAGACTTGTTATTCGAATAACAACCAAGACGTTATCAGAAGTTGTAAAAAACAATGCAACAAAAATTCCCATAACCGAAATGGTTATACTCGTACATTAGCAAAAGAATTTATAAAACCTAAACCATGCAGCTTACAATTTCCATGAACTACCATTCCATATCTAAAATGTACTTGTAACTGCATATAAAACAGTATTCCTTTCAATATGATAACACGGTATTTTAGTAAAATATCAATTCAGCCAAACATACGCCAATGTCCAATTTTGTTTAATATCTACATATACTACGTAGCCTATGTTATAAGTAAAAATTCACAATATGGCTAATGACAAAGCCAAGCAGTAGTTATTAAAATGCATTTATCAGAAAGTTTATTTAAATAAAAATTATCATGCGGATTTATTAGGAAAACTTATTTATGCAATGAATTTATAACACTTGCATTACACGTAATCTTACACGAGTCCAAATTTGTTTAATAGAGAGTTTTCGCAATCCAACGTCTTTATACATACCTTAACTTTAATGGCGAGAAGGGAGGAGCCACACATTGAACTACCCAATGAACTAACTGAACGTAATGGGTACGCATGATTGGTTCTTCACTTTCCGCCGCTAACATTAAGATAAGTATAAAGACGTTGGCATGCGAAAACTGTCTATTTTTTAACTCGTATGAATAATAGTGAAGGCATGCAGAACTCAATATATTGAACTGTTTAACAGCAGAAGTTTTAGTTTTTCCTCCCGACGTGAAAGTTTGACGACATGCATTTAACAGAAAATTTATTTAAATAAAACTGAACGATAATGAAGATATATTAGGAAACCTTATTTAAGCAACGAATTTTGAACCTAAATTATCATGAACCTTTGAAATAATTATGCTACACAAAATAAGTGTATTTCGATTTTAGTAAAAATTGAAACTAATATTTTTAGACAAGCTAACAAATTCTTCACCCTGTAAGTTATTGATTATTTCTAATTCTCAAGTTTTTTCTTGAAACAGTCCATGCTTCTACAAAATAAATAAACATTTCATCTGTGTTTTGTTTCATCAAAAACTCCAGATTTTGCTGAAAAAAACTGACGCCCCAAACGCTTTTTTTCATGGAAAAACTGATTTTCCTGTCATTTTGACGTGTATTATTTCGACGGCTGGTTCCTTTGCCAATTACAGAAGTAGAGCCATGGTTCATTTTTCCTCCCTCAAACTTTCAATGTTGCCATCAGGTGAGCAATTCTTTGATTTGGGACTTGCCAGCTAGGCTACAGAATAGAATAAATCATTAACTGCATGTGGCTTGCAATATACTCTAGTTTTTTTCAATTTCCAACTGGAACAGTTTGGCCTCAAAGTTTGTGTGAGGGACGGTCATAAATTACGTGGGTTCTCACCCAGGACACTGGACAACCCGGTCCTACTTTTTTGTTTTCTTACTAGACTGGTGCGTGGTGTATTCCAAGCTAGGCCACCCAATATATCTATCACGCTGACAGACATTATGGGTTTGCAGTTATTTCTGACAACGTGAGTTACAAACAGCCGCGACACTTTGCTCACGATGCCAAGGATCGAGATAGAAATAATGATAATCGACATGAAATACTCGTATAAATCTGCGAGGGCCCTCTTTTTTTTTCTGGCTCAAAAAAGTTATTACGGTGGGACATGACATTATTAAAAGTGGAGAAGAGCAAGAAGAACGGAAAATTTATGGACGTCTTCAGGGAAACTTTTACGTCCAAGTAAATTGGCTAGACAAGTCCCCTTTTTCTGCGTCGTTCGCCAAAGTCCATTAGTACCCAAGTCACTTGTATTTATAAATAACAGCAGCACCAGCCTGGCTTAGAACGGTCATGAATGAAAGATCTGTGCGACAAAAACAAGTCTCAGATAAAGTGCAATCAAAACGAACCAACCTGAAATTGTCAAGCAACCAACAGGGCAACACTATTTTAAAGCGGTTGGGATTCTGATGGTTCGTGCCCCGTTTAAGAACTATTTCTGGTTGAAGGCTTCGACAATGACAACTTTGAAACGTCAAATTTGACTTTCCATAACGTCTATCGAACAGAATTTATAACAACTCAAGACGTTTTGCTACATCCTATATTTTCAAAATTCGCTTGCTTCATGTAATTATTATACTCACATGATGGCTCATAATGATATTGATAGCCTTTCATGCATACTTTGGTGTGATGTTACATATGAGATTAATTCTATGTCAAGGATTTCTAGAATCAAATCCTTGTAACACGTGTAACAATTACAACTTTGGGACATCATATAATGTAAAGTGTATATAGAAAAAAGAACAACATACAAAATAAGTCTGAATGTTAACATGGAATTTCCAAAATGGCGAACACCTCCATGGTATGTGCCATCATGTGGGTTAAAAACAAGAAGCAAGCTTACTTGTGTAGTATATATTCAAATATTAGCTAAAATGCCCAAAAAGCAGGTTTGCAATCAGCAAAGTGGAATACACCACAGCTAACGTTAATGAAGATAACCGTTGAGAAACCTGCATCCCTGAAGTAAAAGTTTATTACATTTTAAACATGTAGATAAGTGTCACCTTTATAGGCAAATTCAAGGATATTAAAGTGAGAATATCACTTGACGATAAAAATATATAGCCCTTTCCCGAGTGGAAAACAAGTAAAGACATGCATAATCATACATGTATAACGATGTTCATATACACACACACACGTTCGATATCTGTTATGGCCCACGTATGGAAACACATGACGCAAAATAAAGGTTCCTCCAGAACTGAAATGTTCAACTTCTCTAGCTGTTCTAAATTAAAACAAATTTCCCTGATCATCCTGACGATATAAATTTAAGAATATGACAATACGGCTAACAACTTGAGATCGTACAAACCACTATTAAAAACACCTTTTTCCATGTCATATACTACATAAATTAAATGTCAAAAATAGTGACTTAAATTGTTCATAACTAATTGTATCGAGATTAGCTAATGTTTGTGTTATTAACGTAAAATTATTTATAAAGGAAATTCCATGTTTATAAATGCAGAACTGGCTACGTGTGTTGCAGGTATGCATGTTGGCTTTTTTAATAACTAATAACTGGCTATATGTGAAAGTAATTGTAATAGTTACATGCTGAATTTCCCAATTATTGTATTATCAAAATCAGTTTTCATTTTGTCTGAAAAATAGCCCTCTGGCATACGTCGACCAGAGGTGACATCAACGATAGTAATTAGTCTGCACATATTACACTCTTAAAATGGACAAAAATAGCAACATTCCCCATTACACTATAAGCGTTCCTCCATATTAGAAAATCAATGGCCAATGACACGACCATTCTCTTTAAGGATAACCTTTCATTCATTACACATCCGAATAATTTTCAAAGTATGGACAATTACAGAAACAGACGTAATATGGTGAATTTGTCAAGATAATGGCAATTAAAATATGCGAGCCATTTCTACAAAAGAGAAAGGTTTGCAATGCGGGCAATTTTGCAGGCTGGGGTCAAATGCGCATGGTAGCTATTCGGTGGTTTTAAGGCAGGCTTAAGTTGCACTTATAAAGAGAAAATCTGGAATTTAGCCGGAAATGCACGGTTCGGAATCGTCGCGTCCCACTTCCAACTCATCAACGTGACTACATATTTTAAATGATCCGTGTAACAAGTCCAGCCAGGCAACAACAGATAAGAGGCCTTTGTAATAAAAGGCATATTAAACTCGATATATCGAGATTAAGGGGGTTGCGTCATTACTCACTCGCTCCACTAACCATTAATTAAAAACCGCACCGTGGTCATTTCAAAAATGTTTGGAGCGAGCGAAAGGTCATCTGGTGCTGGAGAGAAGCGCAATATGTTGAAGTTCGGAGATAAGACGGGGTTACAGCAGGCATAACTTTCCTTTATTGAACTTAATTAAGCTGCTGGCTAGCTCATTTCAATTTCATTCGAGTTGAAATGGCGGGCAATTACAAAGTTGAGCAGCTCCGCTTTCATATTTTAATACCATCTTTCAAATGTTTGTTTGGCCTGACCCCCATCTTTGTACGCCAGTTTAGTATCGCAGGCAGTGGATAAGGGCAGGATACAAAGGACTTAAAAGCTGCCTGCTGGTTTACTCGTTTTAGTTTATTGGCACAGGTTGTACATAACTTAACGAGAGTAAACTTACTGGCAGACCATTTTCAAAAATGCCCTTTCCAACTGCCCATCTCCAGCGTTCATTTTCCTTACAGCGGTATGTCGTGTTTGTTTGTTAACTGGTGATTGTTTTACGACCCTTTGAAACCATTAGGTGGCCACGGTCGATTTTTAAAGGAAATATACAGGCATTTACCTGAAAACAACTGACAAATTGGCGTTACAAAACAATACTGTCGACTTACATTAATTGCGTGATCACGGCAATATGACAGCAAGGCGAGTACACACACTGGAGACAAACTCCAGGAGGGAAAATGAAATTTGTCCATCAGCAGTTTTTCAGAACTGGTCAGATTTCACACAAAATTGTATTGCAGATGGTAAAGAAAATTAAGGGATTTTCGTCCTTTGCAAACCCATTTAACCCAGTTAAGTGTTTTACTTCATCTTACGGAAAATGCTTACTTGAATTCTCAAACTTTGAAAATGGAGCGCTGAATTTTGAAGGTGTTGAGATTCCAGTTGGTGATGCATGATATAATGTTCTTTCTGGACACTTTCCTGGTCTTTGAGCACTTTCCTCGTCGACATCATGCTGCCCGATGTTAAGGTATGCCGTATGTTGTTACCATCCAAGATGGCAGCTTTGGCATTTTGTCTCGCGAAGAAGCTACTTATCAATAATGAAGTTACGTGGAATACAACTCTTGAACACCACAGTGGCTACAAAGAGGACGACATTAAAGAGACCATGATCTGGATGCTCTGTACAGTCGCAGAATATGCAGATTCCAGATACATATTTCAAGACGTTCGAACTAAATATGGGAGTAAGTCGACGTAGTACCAAAACTTGAGCAGTTCACCAAACTTAATCTCTGATTTAAATGAAGCATGTCAATGACTTAATATTCTTATCACTGTGAATCTAGAAACAAACTAATTTCGAAATAGAGGTCATGTGCAATAATTGTTTTGAGCCCCAAGCAAAATTCCATCATATACGTAATGAGCAACAACAAAAGTGCCAAAGTGCACATTTTTCAATGCCATGAGAACTAAAGTTCTTTATAAATGTTGAATGTGGGCATTGCCTGAGCAAAGTATGTTAATTATTTTAAATTAGTATTTTCTCAGTGCCAAATTTTTTCGTGTCAATTAAGTTCGACGTCAAATTCCCATTATACACGATCGTCATCGAGCTCATGGTCCAATCTGGCCAAGATTTGATTTGATTAATTAATTAATGAGATTGGCTAATGGGATTTCTAGAATACCAAACCCGATGACGCAAGTTGATGCAAGCTCACGGCCAAATTTTAAAAAAGTCATTGAGAATCGTTCATAAAGTAAATTCGGCACTGAAACGCGCTATCAATTTTCTTACATATTACATTAGAGAGTTTGAGCCATCCAACGTTAACGAAACGATAACGAGAAACAGCGTTGGCGACCCAGAATGTCAAGGACTACCCTATGCGAAGCATGGCATTCTAATGTCATTCCTGGCTTCCCACGCTGTTTATCGTTGACGTTATCGTTATCGTTTCGTTAAGGTTGGATGGCTCAAACTCTCTAATGTAATATGTAAGAAAATTGATAGCGCGTTTCAGTACACTACACTTTTTCCGTTATAATAGAGAGTCATTATTTATTATGGCTCAAACTCTATTATAACGGAAAAAGTGTAGTGTACTGAACAGAAAATCAAATGGAGGAACACAGAATGTCCCTTGGTCATATCCGCAAAAAAAATTAAATTTCCAAGAACAACCTTTTTCAACTTGCAGTACACAGCATGGCGCTAAAATTCTTGCGTTGGCGGTGCAATCAATAGATTGAGACAATCAACGCCTTAACGTTAACCTTAACGTTAGAGGCGGGAAGGGAGTAGCCACGGACTGAACTACCCATTGAACTAACCGAACGTCATGAGTGCGCATGCGTGATTCTTCCCTTCCCGCCTCTAACGTTAAGGTTAACGTTAAGCCATTGGCTGGCTAAATCTCTCTATAGTGCCGCAGCACACGATGAAGGAGATCAAACTGTCGCATGTAAAAGTTATTTGTTCTATGATGAGCATGTAATGTTTCCTGTGCTACTTCCTCTCTTCACCTTTATTATAAATTAGACAGTTTTAGCATGCTTCTTTAGTCTTTACACATACCTTAACTTTAATAGCGGATCCATGTACTGAACTACCCAATGAACTAACTGAACGTAATGAGTGCACGCGCATACATTGTTCTTCCCTTCCCGACATTAAAGTTAAGGTAAGGATAATGACGTTGGCATGCTGAAACTATCTATTACCATAAAAATACAACCAAATCTTAAAAAAATAATCCTAAATGCCAGGTGAACTGAGTCCCACAATTCATATACTATACGCTTAGTGTTTTCTATTTACAATTAGCACATAAAAAGCAATTTGTTCAACCCTCCTCTAAACCTACGCGGCACACCTTTGAACCCATGGCGGAACATGTGATACTGGTACAGTACACCAATTGAAAAGCTCTGGATTAACATTTGTTGTATTTTTAAGAGACATTCTGTCGTTTCATAGTAATCCTAATTGGGTTTAGCTGTGAATTTAAGACACTTTTCCATTATTTGCATAGATGTTTCTGACATCAATGGAAATGTTTAGAAAGTCATAATGAGTTATTATGGTAGACTGCAATATAGTATATACTGCAATATACTGCAGACACGGTTATGTATGCTTCAAGTACTGACCGTGTATCACCAGACGTAAAGTGTAATTACACTTGCTACAACAGGGCAATCTTTATGAGAGTTCTGCATGTTATCCCAAGATGATCAACAAATGTAGATGGCGCTGATTACTGATTACAACAGTTACCTGTTGTCAGTTTGCAAACAATTTAACCTTCAGATAAATGACTTCAATTGAGTGGCAAATACATTTGCTACCATTTTATCGCCTTTTGATCACTTGGAAAGCAATCTGTAATGGTTGCATCCATGTCCATGTTAAGTTAATATTCCTCGCATATTACTTATTTCCAATTTGAAAATTTATGGCAAGTTTTCCATGATACATTTCGGAAACAAGTGCACGCAGAGTCGAACCAGTTATTTATGACCTATCAAGAAGAAAGTTAGTAAGAAAAGCTCTCGAACATTAATTTGCACGATTCGTGCATATTTTTGCACGAAGAACAATGCATGAATCTACCACCGCAGTGCAGACAAAAAAAAAACATAGGCAAAATGGGAAGACAAACACACTCCTTGCATTAAGTTAATAACATTTTTATGGCAATGAAGAAGAAGAAAAAAAACCGGGGCATCCTAGACGAAATCGTTTCCTCATATTCCTTGAGACCTTGTCGAATTGGGATCTGCGTAATAGCCGAAATATGCTCACCCACCAAAATCTCAGAAGAAAAAAAACTGAGACTAATTACCATTAGCGAAGTATCGATTAAGAGCTCAATATGGCTGCGGTTCTTCTGCCAGTTCGGTTCAAACGCTGCTTAATTGCTACGAAGACGAAATGGCTAAGGAAGTGCTGCGTTTTATAAGTAGGCTGCAGCCTTTGAAGATGTTAACGGATCACTCCAGTTGCTCGGGGAATATGGCGCCTCGACGTGTCTTTGTGGCCCTCTAACAAAATTAAAAATGCCATTTCGACATTTGCAGGAGAGAACGGTGGTGCAATCAGATTTAAAAGCCGATTTAGTCCCAGACTTAAACCTAGACTGCTGAAGTTTTGATCACGCCACTACATTATAAAGTAATAGTATTAAAATCTTCTGCGCTTTTAATTTTTAAATATAATTACCAAGTCCAACTATCACTTTTTAAATTTTAGTTTTGATGTCACCCTTCTAATATTTAAACCAATTTCTGACAACTTTAGACAAAGTAACGTCTTCGAAATTATCATTTAAAGGGACCATTCAAAAAGGACGTCCTCGATATTCCTTCCAAAATTGACTCCTCCTACCACTTGGTATTCATCTTACCCATACCCCTCCCCCCTCCCTCATAGACGTATTTCTTTTTTAAAGTAGGGTGTCCAGAAAAATGTTTGGAACATACAAAGGCCCATCCTATAAATTTCCAAGCACCCGCCTCGCTACCAATTCCACATTTTTTCAGATTATGATTAACGGAAATTTCCTGACCTCTAAGGCAAATTCCAGCATAAGGTTGGTGTTTAATACCAATTTAGGCATAACTCCTTACTTTCCCGAGGTTTTAAAAATTCAAGTACATTTGGGACTGAGAACACATTTCTTCTAGTGTCTATTGCCCCTTTAACAACAGTATAGATTAATGCAATAGACAGGGAAATTCTACGACATTGCGACGATAGATATTCTCTAAATCGTCCACATTTACCCCATCCAATAAACTTTAGTAGTGTTTTTTAACCGAGTATTGTACCGTTAAGAGGCTACAGGTATGCCGCAGAATTTTGTGGGAGAGTTGAAAATTTACCTTCTGTATAGTGAATATAAATATAAATAATTCGTATTGTTCCTCATGGAGAAGCTTATTTTAGTGAAAACATGTTTTTACATTATTTCATTGAGAAATAACTAAAAAATCTATCACTAAAAAAATTTATGGTATTCCATGACGATAAAGTATGTTATAAATGTCATTTTGTGTGCCATGAGTTGAAAAACACTGCAAAATGAATATTTAAGAAGGTTCTAAATGGCCAAAACTTGAAGTAGTACCTTATTTTAGATGTTTAGCACAAGTATGCCAAGTATAACATTTTTTAAAACTATGTTTTCTGGATTAACTGAGTTTTCTCTTGTTTAAGAAAAACATGCTCTAGAATTATTTTAGTTATCAGTACTTCGATAAAAGTGTTAGTATTAATATACTGCACGGTAAAGCCACGAAATAATTCACAGGTGTTGATTAAATATACAAGTTATACCGCAAATCTCACGGCAATGATATGTCTTTCTAGAAATTACACTTATCTTAAAGATTGAAATATCTTGACACATTTAGTAAAATCTGCAGTTCAATTCAGTGTATGTTGTAATTGTCATCAAGGGCATACACTCGTAAGAAACATGACACATATATGACATCTTTCAGAACTGATAATTTGGAAAATGTGCTTTTTCCCATATGACACGCTTCATTTAAAAAAAAAAAAACGATTCTTTTTGGTGAACAACTTCTGTAGTCCTATATGGTATTTGGAGAACTTTATCGATCATCTTTAAAACAAACCGCTTACTATTTTTTTTTCCTTCCGTCAGAACTAAACAAGAAAAACTATATGTGTGGGAAGTTCACTGAACAAGTTCGTCGTAGCGTGGTGTGGTTTTCTCATTCGCTAGAGGGTAAAAACGAATTAGTTTCCAAGAAATTTCCACCAACGGTTTCCAACTCCTGCGAATGATGGTATCATCGAGCAGATGGACATAGGCTTTCGCAACAGCGCTTGGAGCAAAGTCTGTTTGTAATCTGCAGGTATTTTAACCGTTTCAGAAACAAGTATCTTCGAAAGCTGCATCATACAAAAAAAAGTTTTGTTGATTAAACATAATGCTCCCAGCTCAATATCCACATACAGTAAATATTTCACCAGTACCCTGAAAGGCTAACATACCCGAATAACAGGCTAACATACTCCATTACCCGAGTCATGCAATCTTTATGAATTGCACGAGTCTGTAAAACAGTCATAATGCTCAACTTTTTGGTAAAAGCAAGAGTCGATGCTCTGTGTTTAATTCTGTTATTTATTCATCAAAAGTTGGAACTTTTAGAATTAAAGTCAATAAACTTGCAGAACTGATGGTTACAAGTTTATCAAACCATCAAACCATCAAATATGCTTCCATATTTAAATCCTATCATGCTAAATCTCCCTATCTCCGTTGAATCATCAAAGAGTTTAATTTTAATCATCATCCTGCTTCAATTCACATTAATAATTAAACCAATTTTAAACAAACAGCTTGAGTTTGGCCACTTCAAATAAATCAATTTTCGACTAAATTAAATGTTACTTAACTAGTTGTTAAAATTATATTAGTTATAAAATCACGAAAGAGAAGTCATTTGATACATGTCGAAATAACATGTGGTGTGCCACGACAATTTCTGCACAATTTTGAGAGCTGCGAGTTGAAAACAGGTTCTGAAACGTGTTCACTTCATAATAAACACGGTTTTCTGAGCTTCGTAAAGCAGGAAATTCAAAGCCAATGATTTTTCATTACAAGAGACAAGAAAACCATTGTCGAACGCTTTTCACCATTTTTAATCAAGATAGGCAGGTGATGGACAGCATGTAATTTCATCCTTTATCATACACTTTAGAATAATTGAAAATACTAGCACCACCCTTGGGTGGCACACCCAATATTGCACATTAAGAAAGCTGATCACGGGTGACGATATCAGCAGTCCCCTGCAATGCTGGAAGTGAGCAATAACCGTAACATCATTCGCGTTCGGGGATGATGTCCATTCCAAAGTGACCTTTGTATTGCTACTCTTCTCTAATCGATTGGCAAGCTCGCTCTAGGGCGACCATTTTGGAGGATCAACTGCAAATCCAGATGACACTAGCTTATCGGGCTAAATTTGAAATGACGACCTTTGGCCACTCAAGTTTAATGGGCATTGGAGTTCATTTTGAGTAATTTACGGTTTTCATAGATGAATTGCTAGCCAGCCATCGCAACTGCTCTTCAATGGGCCTAAATGCAGCGCGGATCCATGCATGCATGATGATTGTCATCGCATCCATGCATAATAGCATGCGGCATTATAAGCGTGGTGTCAGTGAACGGCAAATGTACACAACGAAAACAATTTTAAATGGGTCGAAAATACTCAAAACGCAACGTGAAGCACGAAACGTATCATTTTAAAACACCCCCCATCTCATTCGCATAGTGTCAACCCCACAATCCCTTGATATGGGGGCGTTAGCCTCCGTCGCCAACTATCATTACAGACTAGACTAGCAGAGTTCCTCATATTGCAGACTGTGCAACACCAAGAAAAGCGGACAAACACGGTGGAGGGAACGACAAATTTAGCGTAAAAGCGCACAGAAGCCCTCCATATCTAGATTCGAGCCTTCTGCCTATTGATCTGCCTCGACAAAGTCTTTTCAGGAAATTCTCCAAGGTTAATTTATGGGAAGTATAAAATAACGATTATCTAACGTCTTTATCTGCAGTCAGCAACTCCGTCTTAAATCTTGCTGATGCTCCATCAAAGAGAAGCCGTAATACCAGAACTCCGACATCCTCCTTTGTTCGTTTGTCACACGAATGTGAATTCAATATCGATCGTTGCAGAGCGAACTAAGAGTTTGCATTAAGGAGCGGAGAAAAAAATCATTAGGCAAAATCCTAGGACAAGTTTGATAATGCGGAGTAAATCGGCATTCTTTGCCCTGTATAAAACTAAGTAAGCTCAAAATGTTTGTGAAAATGTTGGAGCACGGGCAGGGTGAAGCAGAAGTCTACTGTTGCACTTGTTTATTATGCCGCGTATCCACTACACTAAAAATGCAACAGAAACAATTTAGAAGAACAAGTTTGCCTACCGTGATGTTTGAGCAAACTTATGACGCGTTTTTTGGTTTAAAATACTTGTTCCATGAACTTTTTTCCGATCGCTCGTGAGGCGGTCCGGATCAAAGGGAAAAATGTTGCAATTGCAACATTTTT
>JAUJYV010000566.1:0-36014 GCA_033995625.1 Ophyiulus pilosus | reverse complement strand
TAATCGCCAGCCTCGCAATATTCGCTAAATTTAATACACAAGTCGATGCGTCGATGCAAGTCGATTTGGAACAATGGGTCAGCCGTTTTCGTGCGTTGTTGTTGTTTTTGAGAACGCGAATTTTAAGTTGCCGCAGTGTGTTCTTATTCTTATTCAAAATTTACTGTACATGAATCATTTGAACTTTCAAAAAAATAAATTGGAGCATTCCACGTTTCAGTGTTTCAGTCTGTGACCTAACGAAGTCTTTTTGTCATGACATATTCGACGGAATGCTGATACTCCAATCCACTGTTTATATGGTCTTGGTTGGAACCTCTATATAATCTTGCAACAGGAAACACCTTTATCTGCACTGCAACAGAATTCAGTGCTATTTACAACAATGCAAATGAAATGGGAACAAAGAAATCGTTTCTGGCATCGTTTTATCAATAATATCCCAAATTTCTTGCACTAAAAACAAAATGTTGGAAATCGTACAAGTACATATACACGTTGCGATATTGCAACAGTCTGGAAATTGGGTTCAAACCCCATTCCATACATAAGATGTTGTTTTCCGTATAATGGCCCTACTACATGTTAAAAAACTTTCCTAAATTCTACTCCTGAAAGACGTATAGCCACGCATTGGCTATGTTCCACGACGTTTGGGAGGTTCATCGAACCATCCAGTAGTACAAGAGTCTCATCGTGTCGACAGAGAAATCACAGGGCTAGAGCAAACATAAATTCCAACAACCTAAAAGTTGCTTCAACTTTTTGGCAAAATGGACGTCTGGCGGCATTGCCTTCGGTATAGCCACTAATAGTCATCGAGACGTATTGCACGTGGAATTCACAACCGTGACACAGTTGCCAATGAAGAAAGATGCATGTGTCTTGAAACCTTGCCAGCGGTTTTCTTCGCTGGCAAGCCGCAATTATATAAGGTTCAACTCCGAGCTCGGCTACTATAGGGTTTCTGAAAGTACGCTTACTATACTCAGAAATTGCTAAAAATATTGAAAAGGGTGTTAGGCTATTTTTATCGGGAGAAGTATTATAAATAGCACTTATGAGTATTACCAAAACGTTTTTATGAATACGGAAATATTTTCTTCAGAAAAGGAAGTAAAGCTGGGTGAAGCTGAGTAGAATTACCACTTGACCATCAATACAAAATTGGGCAGTGGCGGCTCGCGTATAGGCACTGTGGAACTGCAGCATCCCCTATTTCCACTTCATATTATCGATAAAATGTAATATAATGAGTCCTTTATTACAATTATTTATTTAAACTTGTACTATCTATATAACTAGTAGCCATCCCTCAGTTTATACAAAAACTTTGTATGGAACTGTACGCTTCACAGTTCCAGTGACGTGGGAAGCTGCACGCGAGGCTGCGAGGAAGAGAGAGCACTGTCGCTCCCGCAGTGCCGACCGTTGCACACAGCAGCACCCCCACTAATTTTAGCTACGAGCCGTCACTGAAATTGGGTGCAAGATCAGTTTAAAAAAATCTAAAAATATCGATGAGGTGAGAAAAATAAAATAACAACTATGACATTAATTCTTAATCACCAAGACGTTTATTACATGTTTATGCATGCGTTAGGTGTAATGAACTATAGAGTGGTACGGATAATAGGACCACTTTTGTGATAATATAGGTGGTAATTAATGGTCCAATTACATAAAATTAACTGCATATCACTTTAGTCAATATATGTACTACAAGTAAATTATTGAAATGCATTTCTGACTAACTATACATTCAATATTTATATTTAAAGTACAAATAATATAATTGGTTTTTGAATTGATGCTGATAAACAATACCATTGCTTTAATCTTAGTTTATCATACCAGTTATACGAAGCGCGTTTTTTAAAGTAAAACCCGTTCAATCATAAGAAAAAAGGAATACAAGATAGATATTTGTAATTATAACCAAAATAAATCTACACCCTTACGTTATATTTCCACATTGACATCCACAAATGTGTGGTAATCTTGCCACCAGTTTCTTTGTTCCATAATTGTCAATCCATTACCAACAAATTCCGTCACAGGTTTTGTTTCTGCTTGTGTACATATGTATGTTAAGGCACAAACATATATCTGTAAACCTGTTTTTTGTCACAAGGTCGCAAATGATGTAGCGTGAACAGTGGGAATTCCAATAGAGCATATTGTGAAATCGTATAAGGCGATTAAGAATGTTTGTGTTCATTTTTAGCACAAAATCAGCTGTCATATTACTGTCATACCACTGCTTATGTCGACCGTCATGAATATTCCTTCGTCCTTGTCTAAATAAACGGTACCTAAACTTATTGTCAGCATTTGGGCCCATAAACCTCACAGATTCCTGTGAATTTCAGCAACACTAAGATATTTTGCTAACAAAAATCAGATCACAGCACGAACCTCACAGTGGAGGGATTATTTTTTGCTACACTGTCACTCATTATCACATGACATCAAACACAATATTGACTGATGAAAACTGGTGGTCATCTAGATAAATACACTTTCCATGCAGTAGCTATAGTACAATCCCCGGTGAATCAAGCTTCCCAAATCGATTCTTATATACTTTAAAAACGTGACTAGTAGTACAACACGTTCGGTTGTTCTACTATGTTTAATAATGTTTTTCAATAGTTTTCAGTTCTTCAAATTTCAATTAGACTTTATCATGCATAGACCTTGGAAAAATATACCAAAAACTCTGTGGACTTAACTGAATTCGATGTCCTTTTAACGATTTGAACACCTCCTAGTTTTGCCAATTGATTTACACTATGCACATTGCCGTTTTGGCAATGCACCAAATGATAAAAGTTATCAGAAGAGCAATATAGGAAAGTTCTGCTATCCTGACTTAAATAGATTTAAAGTTTTTTTTTCCACTCGCTAAATTTAGCCGATGAGCGTCTTTACTGACGTATCACCAATTTGGTTCAGTGAGCACTGACTGCGCACTTTCCTGGCACTTAACATTGAACATTGACAATACGTGTTTTATCTCCAAAAAATATGTTTTTTTAAAAATTAAATTAGGATAGACTATAGTGAATATATATAAAAAATGTCATGTTGTTGTTAAGACATCGCTGTCAACAAATATTAATGGGATCTAGCAAGGACAAAATTCATTTAAAATGAAATGAAAACAATAATAATAATAATCTGAAACTCCCAATATTAAGCCATAGAAACAGCTCAAGTGGAATTTAGTACTCAAGTTGCAAAGGAGCAGTTGAAGTTCAATGAATTTTAGAGAAGTGTCTGACTGTAGAAGATATTCTTAGGAATGGATAAAGTTGCCAAACTTGTCTAAAAATAAATGGGAGAATTCGACATAATAATCTAAGTTTTACTGAAAAAAAAATATTTTTTACAATTTTTGCATTGTCGTCAGGGTATTGCAAATTCACTTATAGCTTAGAGGTTACATTTTACTGATGAAAATAAACTCCTCAACCGCCCAAGTACATCGAATACAGAAATAAGTACTGAAAGTGTCAAACATAACAACCTCTAGCTAGTGTAGAAGCAGGTCAATGAAAGAATGCCTGGGGCATTGCAGATGCCAAAGGACATTAAAGCGCCTGCCAAAATCTGCCAAATTCATAAGTTGGTCACGACAGTGCTGCACCAGCTCACGTGTAAACATTTCCGAAATTAGAAGGCCATGTGGGCTGTCGAGGCAAGGTGTCTGAATTTAACATGGAGACCTCACTGGTGCTGCAAGAGCCATCAAGCAGGCCTAGATAAGGAACAACACCCGGAAATAGTGGATGCTCTCGAGTATGCAATTTTGGTAAAACAGCCACAAAAACCAAACAAAAAATTTCCATAAAAAAAAAAAAACTGCTGTAAGTCTTATAGTGGAAAAAAATGTCACTGTGTGTGAGACCATCACTTTGCGCCTGAAACATGAAACGCTTCTTTGTGCATTAAGTTTAATCAAGTGGAAATTGTGCAATTTGTACATTGCATCTGGACAACCTAAACCAATGCAGTTAATCCGTATCAGCAGTTTTGCCCACATGGGAAATAAAAAGCTACGAATCATTTTTTTCTGCATGTTCAACGACCCGTTTGGCGTGATTTCTGTTAAAAAAAAATATATGGGTTAGGCCATGACTTTCGGCGCAATTTACCCATAACCAAAAAAACTTCTGTTTTGGAATGCCTAGAACGTGATGAAGAACCGCGTTTCACTGGACAGTGTGGTTCTACATGAAATTAATTGATTCAAATCGCCATCCGTATGTCTCATCGTTGTATTAAGAACAAGGAAGAGGAATCTTGTCTAGTGTAGACAAATAAATAAACAGTATTAAGATGGCTGAAATTCGTAGTTCCCCATTGGCTGCTCAGTAGACGCTATGCCACGAGAAACAACCGTCGGTCCAGTAATTAACGTTTATAATTAATTACTCAATTAAGACAAAATATATACAGCCATCTTTATAACTGCTGTTGCGTTCGCCTTAGCTTTCAGCCAAACAAACGCACGTGAGCAACAGAGCATGTGTCGAATTCTCAGACACAACACGCAAAAACGGTTCATTTATCTATCCCAAGTAAGATATAAATTTGGATTTTGGCAACCAATGTTGGCAAATGGTAGAGTTTCCAGTCGTTATACTTAATTATATGTTGGCAGGAAACGTTGGGCCAACGTTGGCAATTACTATTTATACTGTGTTTATCCATTAAAAGCATTTACTTTGTAGATATGAAGTTAAAACATTTTAAAATGGTACATCCAAAGTATTTATTGGTGGCATCTCTTTGGTAAAGCATTATGCATCGGTATCCAATTAAGGCCCAAAGATATTTTACCAACGAAATATCAACAATACATTTACTAGTATTAAATATCTTGCCTGAATTTCTACATGTAAACGCCATGGTTATATTTGATATGGTTATATTGTAACCAAAGTTGTTACATAGTATAGAGATAGTGTTTCCAAAGTTGGCCCAACGTCGACTGTCAACATAAATTAAACTATTTTCAACTCTACCATTTGCTAAAATTGCCATCCAAATTCCAACGTTGGCACAACATTTGTGTGCTACTTTGGATTGATGGGGTGCAAACATCGTCCTGGGAAATGACAGAATTTAGAAAAAATAATGTTTTCCTCATTGTAACTAACAATCGCCAAACGGGCAACCATAACATTATTTAATGCAAAATATCTATATATATATATGTACAGTACCTTCAGAGATGGTGTACTGTATGTCATAAATTCATCTATTTCGCAAATCTTGTATACAGTAGGTCAAAGGTGACAAAATGGTGAGCACGAAGGCTTACAAAAGCAAGCTTACTGTACGTAAGATTGTAGCGTAGGCAACCCATGAGATTTGTTAGATACTATTTCTGGTTACCTACAGTATTTGAAGGTACCACACAGCTGAAATAAAATACACTGACTCCCAGTCTTATCAGCTATAAACATGACAATATCACATTCTCCAGATTTCTACCGCACTTTGATACATGTCACTGCATGAAAACTGTATACCCGAGATAAAGGGTGAAAAAGCTTACCCTTAATTAGACGCTTGCGTTAAGTGACGACCCATTTTGAATCGCTAGTCAGAATCTGTTTTCCAATCTTCAGCCTCCGCACAAGCACGACAAAACTATCCTGGTTACGTGTTCCAAATCCAATCACTTTTTGATCACACTTTCACACTTTCAAATTACGCGTACGGTCGCCATGTTGCAATTGCGCGATGCATTCTGGTTAGAAAATCTTGTGATCTGCTTCAGGGAATCCTCTAAACTTCAAGGAATCTAAAAATCCGACGATTGCCAAGCAGTAATTTACTCCGTTGCATTTCCATCTCATTTCCATCCTCCTTCAAATTAGCCGGCATACATCGCCATATTAAGAGTGGTCAAGGCTTATGACTCGAATAGAAAGTAGGGCAGAAACTTTAGCACAATACGATCCGACTCCGCGTGCAGCGAGCTCTAAAGCGTTGTGGAAAACTCGGGAGATTCATTGGGATTTTGCAACGGGAACATTCAACAGATGCCAAAAATGCTATTTTTGTTTCATCCGTGTTCAGAAGAAAACATTTTTTTCAACGTTTTGTAATGACTCCACGCTTTTCCTGATTTTTTTTTTTTTGGATTTTTTAAAAAGCACAAAAAGCTAAAAGCGGGAAAGGGTATCGAGCTGCAGGTGATTTATCTGTTAAAATGTATTAACTTTTAGTACGGTAGATAAGTGGGTCCCCAAAAACCAAAAATCCTAGGGCCCTTCTTTGCCTAATCGTCGCCCTTGGGCCATCCGAGTTGTCCTTTTTTATCTGCTAACATGTATTAACTTGTAGCACGGTAGATAAGTGGGTCCCCAATACCACAGATCCTAGGACCCTTCTTGGCCCCCTTGGGCCATTCGAGTTGTACTTTACTTTTACAGTATTTAATTATTTATCAAATTTTTCTT
Organism: Ophyiulus pilosus; assembly: GCA_033995625.1. Taxonomy (NCBI): domain Eukaryota; kingdom Metazoa; phylum Arthropoda; class Diplopoda; order Julida; family Julidae; genus Ophyiulus; species Ophyiulus pilosus. The sequence goes on along the minus strand of JAUJYV010000566.1, from coordinate 29,535 downwards.
TTCAAGTATGAATGCATTACGTGGTTTTCGCAGTTGAAGGAAAAATTTCCTTTAAAGCACAGATGTGTACTTTAAAATTGTGTACATTTAAAAAATTTAATTTCAAATTGCAATGTTGATTTTATTATATTTTTCAGTAAAATACATGTACTGAATACATGTGAAAAAGTGAATAAAATTGTACTACTCATAGTATATTGACGTGTATGACTATTCTATGGTTGGTTTTGTATTTTAGAAATAAAATGTACTAACTAGTATTTTTGGCCGTTCTTGGCCCATAATTGAAAATGAACTGGATTCAATTAACGTTGATTACGTTTTTCCACAACCTATTATATAAACACATTTGAATTTTGCCATTTGGGAGATGAAATTTGTACAAGCTTTGCAATTTCTAAAATTGGGTCTTAATAGCCAAATGATTTAAATATCCTGCATACATGTACATATAACATTGCAACATAAATAGAGAAATTAAGTATTAATAGTTGATTAATGACTCGGGGAATTAAACATCAGGCATGTGCAATTCACAGTAAAATTGCTCTTGTTATTCACTGGCATTATTGAAGTTATACTGCATTCAGACTCCTACACCTAGTACGTTAATAATACACTGCAAATTCAAGTATTTGAATCATGCAATCAGCGCTCCACTGACAACTTTTACAACACTCAATTAAAAACATTCAGCAACATTAAGTGAGTGCCAGAACATTTAATGGCAGGCATTTCAAGTAATTTCCCATACTTTGTTGATCTTGGCGGGTTCATAAGCTTAAAATAGCAATTATGATATGCTCAATGCACAGCAAAGTAATTAATACTTTGAAATAAAAACCTATGGAATGCCAGATCATAAATGCGGGCTTAGCATCCAGCCAAATTTATGCAAAAGAGGTCACACTTATTATGTTCACATTCCTGAATGATGTAATTTGCATTGCCTCCATTACCCTCAATCGTTTCATGACCTTAAATTACAATGGTGCAAATACAGTAGAACCTACGTAGTATGTAGATTGATTTATCCAAGTTAATGTGGACAGTCTGTCTATATGTAGCCATCCAATTTGCATTTATTTTATCAATTGTAAACTTTAAACGCTACATAAAACAAGGGGAAAAATACACATTTGCATTTGTTTGTAAAACATTGAAAAGCAAGTTGGGTATCAATTTCATATTATTTTTTATTTTTAAATTTTGAAGGTGTATCAACTTTTCTTTGAACCACTACAATGGCTACATATACAGTAGTATCATCCTTTCAGAAGTTCTTAAAAAAGGTCCTTTACAGCCGTTTTTAAATTATCACACTTCATTTTGCATTACAAACGGCTCGGATAATGAGACTTCTACTGTAGCACCAAATAAAACATAACGTATAATAGATATTCAAGAAAATGTATGTTTGAATTACACTATAGTTGATATAATAGCATAGTTAATGTACATTTAACACTTTAGTTCACCATAAATTATATACAAACACAATAGGCGTCTTAATTTTTAATCCATGTTTATCTATTACAGCTATACAAATAATTCATTACACACAGTTTCTGTACAAAAATGACATACTGTACATATACAAGTCAGTGGACTGAAGTCTTAAAATTTCATTATCGTTAAGATTGGTATTCCTTTGGAAGTTTGGACCAAAATACATCAGCATTTCTTAGATCGTGCTTCAATATTAGCAGACTTCTCCATATTCCTCTCAAATGTTCTTCAATCGTTTGAAGAACAAATAATAATACCAGTACACCATCTTTCCATGCACACCAAGACAACCACATTTACAATGCAGCACTATCCTTTTAAAAATACATACACGAAGTGTGACAAAATAACACTTTTACAACCTTCAATTCTAGGAATATTGGTGAAGTCTGCCAAATATTAATAACAGTTAATTATATGAGATCTTGACATGGCTTCACCGCAACATAAAAATCTGCAATCGTGACTTGTGTCGTGACTCTGCAATCGCGCTCTTTTTTTGACGAATACATACATTGATGAGCCATGTCACTTGTGGCAACTCTGAGTATTCTATATGCTTGTATTTTCTATACAATGTGGCAACAAGGGCTTATGAAGAAAAGTTGCAACCGTGCATCCCAAAATTTAAAAAAAAATCTTTTTACAACTGTAACCATACATGTATGATGCACCTGAGTAATGACGCCAAATGAGTTTTAGCTTGATCGTAACTGGTCTTAACGTGGTCATGTAAATGCCAGCAATTAGCTTCTCGAGTATTTTTATTGCTAAGCATATTATGACTCATGCATATGTAGAAATGCTTTTGGTCCGTGACATCATGGAGAATGTCTTAAGAAACAACCACAAATTTAAAAAAACAACTGCAATCGAATGGTTTTTGTTGTTGTTGTAATTTTGTGAATCTGACAAGATTCTAGTCATTAAATGGATAAATAATTATGATGATCATGACATGTATGAATATTCCAAGGGCAAGCTTTCGGAGAAGCATGGAATAAAAGTATTCCTGTAAGTTTTAAAATAATTTCTTCTTGCTTTCACGCATTGTTAGATTGTATCACTAAGGGGCAACATTTTGCAATATGGAATGCAGGCATCATCACAGTAAACCTATGCTGTTTTTAATAATTCCTTACCACTATGTTTGGTTGAATTATATTCGCATCAACATCAAATGGAGCTATATGGGTGCTACGTGAAAACTTAATATAAAGAATCTCAGAGAGTGTTTGAAGGGGTTCTTTCTATAACACCCTTCCAATGCAATTTGGAAAAGAAATTTTATTGCAAATTCTGGCCAATTCCAATCTGAATAAAAGATTTAAAAAGCCATCATTTGCATGATTTGCATCAAAACAAATCAGGAAAAGGATTAAAAAACTCCATAGTTAAACAAAAGTCCATAAATTTAAAATTTGGGAGATGTTGGTCCACTTCACCTCCGCCGCAGCTTTTAAAAATCAATCAAACAATACCACAATCAGTTTCGGGGAAACTCGTTTAGAATGAATGCACTGTATCAAGTGGTATTTTCTAATAAAAAAAGTGGTGAAAATCCTTCCACGATATAAAACGATGGACAGTGTAGCTGTTACGTCCTAGCAAATATCTTGCCATTCTGTTGATTTTCTAAACTTACCACAAGAAAAATCAAGATCCATGAAAGACAGGTGTCTTCCCATATCAAAAACAATGGATGTAGACAACTGGCTAATGATTAGGCCTATGTACACGTGTAGAAACACTTATGGAAGCTTTTACATTTTCTCTCGTAGTTTGGCTGCAGCACGGATCACAGAAATGGGATAGTTGTGCACTTCGGGCATTAATTTACAGCCAGGCACATTGTAGATAGACACTTCTGTAATCGTAAAAGAGCGATACCACTTGAGAATTGATCCAGGTAACCTTCGAGTGTATAAAATGTAAAACTTACGGTCAGGCAAGTCGTGGATTTTGGATGGAAGGTCAGAGAAATACTGATGTCTCATGGCTTGTTTGGCAGGAATTCTATTCCGAGGTTGAGGCTTTTAATGAAATACGCAAAAAAAAGTTGTTACACTTCGTTTCCCGTGCAGCATATTGAAACTTATTTCAATGTTAGCAACTCACTTGTAATAGCCGATCAGCCATTGCCTCTGCATCAGGAAAATCTCCTAAACGTGGAAAGACTTGTGATAAGCACATCCTTTCGAATTTTCCAAATTTATCTGAAATACAAGTATATTTGTAAATAAGTCAATTCAAATCCAACAAATCAACAACATTTACAGTCAATTAACCACATTTTTGAATGCAGTCTTGCCAAAAACATTAACTGTTTAAAAATTATTATTATTAAATAATTTTTGAAAAAGGGAAAATATGAGGAAATATGTTGACTTGAATCGAAAAATTACCTGTTTTGTAGTTTGGCAATCGACTAACACCTTCCCATGTTTTCTCGGTAGGTGTACCCACGACCTAATAAGCCATACAAAATATTGTGAGAAAAACGTACTTAACAATTGGTTAAATGGAAAATTTGTTTTAAGGGACGTTTTTACCCTAAATATTTTATCAAGTTGATCAGCATAATCTTTCACTCCTGGGAATGTTGGCATACCAGACATCATTTCTACAAAAATACAACCAACACCCCTATGCATAAAGATAAAAGAAACATTAGTTTGAAATACAATATCATCGCAAATTTAAATTTAGTATGGACCAACGCAATTTTTATACCACATGTCCAGTGACGTGGAATAATCTGTTGAACCAAGTAACACATCTGGCGGTCGGTACCAAAGAGTAACGACTTCGTGAGAATAAGTACGGCTAGGGACGGACTTGGCTCTTGCTAGTCCTAAAAAACGATTTACACATTTTATCAAAAAAATGTCAAATTCAGTACGATTACGAGCAAGTGCAAAACATACCAAAATCTGCAAGTTTTAATTCTCCAATTTCGCTGATTAGGAGATTCTGTGGCTTCAAGTCTCTAAATAAAGAATAAAAAACTACTATTATTAAGTGTAAACCTTTAAAATATTTTCCCAATAATTCCAAAAACATGAGGTGCTATGCTGTGATGAAAATTTTGTTTTGTTTTTTAAGTATTTATCAATGGATTACATGAATTTTAGAATTTCAAAAACAGGAATGTTATACAAACATGGCATTTCTAGATTGGAAACAACACTAAAAGGGATCATTATTTAAGAAAATTTCAGGAGATTTCTAGAAAATGTCAACTGGCAGCTGTTAATCCTTTCAAGAAATTTATTTATTAGCCTCTATCACGCAAGAAGCTGACACTACCAGCCGAGGATTCTGTTTCCGGAGGATGTAAAACTGTACATGTGCATGGAACCAACTTTCCAGAATTCAGTTCCATGTGCAGATTTACATCCTCCGAAAACAGAGTCTACCAGCTTCTCACTCGAAGAAGGCTATAGCTTTTTGTTTTAAAACTCACCTGTGCAACACCCGTCTTTGGTGAATATATGCAAGGCCCCTTAGCAACTGGAATAGAAATAACTGCAAAGAAATGAGTACTAAATGATTGATTTCCTTCATTAAAATCTATGTTTATATCATTGACAAACAAGATAACATTTGCCATAACATATATTTTGAAGCATTGCAACATGGTCTTCATTCACCAAAGTCATAAAGAAAACAGCTTTTAAGCACGCCATTAAGCAATCAAGACCAGCCTATTTCATTGCATAATGCGAGTTAGTGCCCCAATCCCACACAGCTGACTAAATGAGCTCCACATGCACATACAGTACTGTATGCGAGGATTTCTCAAGGGCCTCAGTTATATGGAAAGTTGAGATGAAATTTGACTTTAAAAACGAGAGCTAGGCACACGCACAAAGGTAATCAGGGAATAAGAGCAATTTTCCATTTCCTGCTAAGTGCAACTGCTCCCCTGGGTGCAGCATAATTGTTATATTACGATATTAATGTAAGTATTGCTGCTTTTCCACCTCCACATAGCATCTACGAAACTGTTTCTCTCCCTTTTAGCTAAACTAATAGTATAGATATTAAGGAGAATTAGTCGATCGAAAAAAATTGAAAAAGACAGTAGGGAAGCTTTTCTAGTTCATTTCTAAGTGGAAGATCACGTTAGAAATTTTTGCGACCTTGTATAATAATGAAATTATTTTTTTGGCGAGAGCTAATGACCCTTAAATTCGTTTACAGCAAGTCGAGTTGCATGTATAGGGAATCAGTTTAAAAGAAATGTCTTTGTGTGGTTAAATATGATGTTTCAAGAACATCGGACTTCTATAACACACAATGATGCAATTTGTAAAATAAAGTATGAAAAATGAGATGCAAGCACCAAAATATTAATAATTTACAATGATGCAGTGTTATACGAGACCTCAGCCCTTGTTTAACTAAAAATGCCAAAATGAAATGTGGTGGCATGCCACCACAAAAGAGGTTACAGATTACCAAGGCATATATATGGAGAAAATGAGTAATAGACCTGGTGCATGGGAAACAACACTAGTACGAAGATGAACAAAGGCACATTTCTAAGCAGACATATTATATTATGCGCGACATGTGAATGTGTTTACACAACCTATTCCACAGGATCATTCGTTATTTGCGGCAGTTGTCCCCAATCCCCATTATGTGCAAGTGGTTCGGTTGGGAGAAAATTTACATCGAAAAGAGCTTGAGATGTAGCTTTCAAGTGTTGCTACCCAGATTAACCATAATTGTAATTATGATTTTAACACAGCAAGATCATAAACTGAACTTAATGTTAAGATTATCCATCACAAAGAGATACTTTTTTTAAATGGCGAGTTGACAAATTTATAGATGGCATCACAACATTATGACAGGGAAACAAATAAAACCCATGCTATATTCCCCTGATATCAAACTTTGTAGGCAAAGCCATTTCTTGTAAATGCAAGCAGCACACATGGTAAATATGGTTTCGTCTTAATGTGCTTGCACTGCACTGAAAACATTCATATTCTTGTAACAGGAATTTTCAATTTCAAAACCAATTTAGTATTTTATGTTGGATCAATATAAATAAGTGTACCCTGCTTGTAAAAGTGAGGGTGTATCCATCCATTATCGCTATAAATAATATGTTTATGCGTGCGAATTATTTTAAAGCTAAGTTAAAGGACACCTAAAATTGTTTTGCACAACATCTTATCTTGTTGAGATTTTTGAAAATCTCATTTGGGAAACTATCATATTTTTCAATTTGACTTTGGATAAGTTTTTTAAAAATAATTTCAATATATATAACTTTAAAATTCCAATATTAGTCTGATATTGTGGAGAAGCAACAGAGCTGAATAACAAGATCAGACAATTCTACAGGAATTTTGATATTGCGTAGAAGCAACAGAGCTGAATAACAAGATCAGACAATTCTACAGGAATTTTGATATTGCAATAACATTTTTGATATTATACATGTACAATATCACTAATATAACATTATACATAAAAAAAATTACATACCTTAGCATTTCGAGGATTCAATCCCCCTGAATGGGCTTCTAAATAATGGCTGAGGTCCGTATTCTGCACAAAAAAAAGAAACAAAAATCTGTGCATAAGTGAATTGCTCGTACACGATAAATATAAAATGCGCTATTAAGTTTAAGCGGGGAAAAAAAATAAAAAATAAAAAATGCTATATCCTACAGCCTGCTACATCTCATATTTCCAGTTAGTGGTTATAGCGGCTTTGTTATGGATGCCTACATCATCAAGTTAAGCACACGTTTAAGGAGGCACTTTTACCACTTTAGAAAATGAGTTCCGAGGAAATTTTCACCCAACATGTTATGACAGTAAACGTAAAAGCCACTTTATGTGCAAAATGATATTACGAGAGTGGCCGAGTTACGATAAAAAAAAAACCACTGATAGCCAAAAAGAAACAATTATACAAACCACAAATTCGAAGACAAAAGTTAGCGTTTCTTTGGTATGGATGATGTCGTGAAGGATGACAACGTTCGAATGCCGCAGTTCCCGAAGTAATGAGGCTGCAAAACAAGATTATTAAAACACGTTAATTTCTTTATTGCAAGACGAAATGCATTGCCATGACAACCCTCTAATAGCTCGTTGAAATAGGCGACAAACATGGTATGCATTATACTGATAAACTCACTTTGGCTTGCATTCAAAATCATGCAACATTTTGATCCAATTGTAACATGACGCTTTTTAATAAATAAAAGCAGTTATTAGTTAATTTGAAAAGTTCCTTCAAAAGTAAATAAATTACTCATACACCATTGAATGTTGTTCGTTTGGTAAATAAAATAAAATATTAGTTTCCCGTAGCTCAACAAGGACTCCAGGGGATTTCGAAGCAATATACAAATAATTCCAGAAAGCGCTCGCTTACAGCGATTATCGATTTTAGCATCTTTCGTAAAAGGCAAGCGTTCACTGTCTGGCATATTTACATAAAAAATTAAATAAAAACTGGTAGATCACCTAATGCCAGGGTGGCAACCCTGTCGTCAATCACCATAATTGACGATTAGTGCGATCAAGACACCACAGATCGATTTTATCAATTTTTTTTTGCATTGCACAAATTGGTCAACTAGGGCCAACTGACACGAAAACACTAATTTCAAGTATTTAATATTACACTAAATAAAAATTGGATGAATAGCCAGAAAAAAATGGTTTTGGTCACACATCACCAAATTGCATTCTGTAAACCTTTTTTTTATGACTGTTTGAAATTAATTATTAAACTGTTTGCAGTGGTCTAAAGACGATGTGCCATATTTGTTCATTTTTCAGAATTTCCTCAAAAGATCAAAATGTAATTATGAAAAAAGTGCTGAATGTAATAATAGCTTTACGTATGAACACAACTATTAATTAATACATGTTTCAGAGACACCATGTTAGTTAATCATACTGTTTGCCAAAACTAGAATTGTTAATTACCATGTTTCTTTGAGTTAGCCAAGAAAATATGGCAGAAACAAAGACAACAATACACATCTTCTCATATTTTGGTATCAATAAATTAAGTCACGTTCAATGTTCAGATGTGATCTAGACTCGAAATACTGGGCAATCCGTTTGAAATTCAGGAGATGTACTAGCCACAAAATTAGTTCCAATAAGGCTATGTCACTGTAGGATTGGCAATGAATCATGAATACCAAAAGCAGAATATTATTGAGAATAAAGATGAGCTAAAATTCTATAATACCACGGCCATTTTGACAGTGTTTCAGAACTTGTGTAAACCGCTACGTGCTGCGCATGAGTTATAACTTTTCTAAAATTTCAACCTGTCAAAAAGAATGAAATGGTGCAAGCTAGAGGACCTTCTGCAAGGGCACGTATAAGCAACGTTGCTGACATCGAGTACTTCCAGCTGCACAATTTTAGACAATGAAATTAATTTCCTCATTCCTCTACATCAGTAGTAACCCTCATGAGGAAAAAAAACCCAACTAAATCAGCTGTCAGAGCAGGTGTAGCTGTCAACATCTGCTAATCCTCCAGGACCTTGCATAGCATGTCCTAAGCCAAGTTAAGTGGAACTTGTGCTTCTGAGAAAGACCAGGCATATGAAGTTGAAACCTTGCAATTTATGTCTCCCTGCAGGTTAGGTAAGCCTGCCTACTGCATGGCTTATTAAAAGGTTAGGTTTTTGTTGGTTGTCACCATATATCTATCGCACTCTGTGGAGTGACATGACATTTCAGAACTGTCGTACAACTAGCCCTCAGGCTGTTAACGACGGAAAACAGGCAAATATCATTGTATATCAGCGACTGGTCTAAGTGCAGGACTAAGCATGACAACGCATATCCAAATGACAAGCCATGCTTGAAGAGATACTGTATAGGATACTATCTTATCTTACCTTCGCGTATGGCAGTGAAAGGCGTTCCCTCTTCCTCTAGTAAGCGGATTTCCTTCAGTGCCACTATTTTATTATTTAAGCTTGAAGAAAAAGGAAAAAAAACATTCGATTTTAGACAAAATTTAACTCAATTGGATCCTAAATTATCCGAGTTGTTATGTACCGAACACTCGGATTAGATCTAATACTGTATTTCAGAAAATTATTTTTGTATTTTATCAATTTTAAACTTTTAATGTCGCATAAAACAAGTAAAAATACACATTTGGCCATTTTGTTTTGTGTGTACAGAAGATTACATGTATTTATTGTAAGGATAACAAATACATGGCGGACTGGTCATGGTGTCAACTTGCCCTTAAACATTGTACAATATGTTAAATCTGTTAATGACCTTTCAGTGGCTGCATAACATGATTTTAATCCGTTTTCCCATATATGTATTTGTTTGAAAATTCTATGAAATTCTTATAAAAATTAAATTGGAGCCATTTGTGGTTTCACTGTGAATCACGGCAACCAATATTTTTAAACCCGGTCCACCACTGAATAAAGATACAGTATGTATAAGAGCATTTTTAAGAACAAAAATGTATAGATAGGGCCTACAGTATATTTTTAAACTTTTTTTTTACAAAAGTTCTTTACAATTATCTATTTTTTTAAAATTACAGCACACATATTCTGTGTTACACATAGTTCGGATAATACGGACACTCTGATAATCGAGGTTCTACTGTACAATAAGCGATTTTCTAAGAATCCAAAAGCTGCGTTTTATGTACATCTAAATTATCGATCTTTCTCGGAATAAATTTATAGACTTTCAATTCCACTTAAAAAAGCAAAACAACCCCAAAATTGAATAGCATCTTCATAAATGGAATCAATAAATCGAATATAAATAGTCTACAGTTTCAGAACATACTCATCAATGTGCTTGAGAAGTGAATATATTACAAACGAATTGTAAAATGAGATTTAACATAACACACAAAAACATTAAATATTTATGAAAATGAACTTAAAAAAGCGTAAAATTACGCTATGGTAAAAAAAAACTTCGAAAGTTTCGTTGCATTAATATAAATTAAGTGCAACTTCTAATTTTAATATACTTTGTTAATTCTGTAAATTTTGACAAATTGGTAAATTAAAAATGGTAAATTAAGAAATTAACCGCACTGCTTTTAAAATATAAGAAAAAATTAAAATATCTCGAAAAAAATAGGAACAGAGTAAGGCTATTTAGGTGAATTTGTTATTATAAAAAAAAAATCAGCTAATCACTTAAGATGAAATACCATACGTGCAAATATAGTTCACGCAGAGTATAAAATATTGTTCTAGGGATTCTAAGAAGTTCTGATCAACCTAAGTTAGCAATATCGGGTAACAAAAAAGTAAGAAAATACAAGTTCAAACTGGTTACTCACTTGCTAATACCTTTGTATACCGTGGCGTAAGACCCTTCACCTAACTGTTCCAGTTTTACGTAGGTATCAGTTTTACCAAAAGGCGATGCACCCTGAAAAAACAAAACAATGATCATATAAACTTTAAAAAGTTATGCTGAAAAAAAACCCACCAAAAAAACACAGATGCAGTCAAGAGATTTTCCATAATTTCAATCCAGATTTGAAGTGTTTTTATCCTTGCAAGAAATTATACTGTAGACCTACCGGGCAGGATTTGGCATCCCCACATCCAGCAGTACCAAGACGAGTTTTTGAGTAACAAAACTCCGACGCTGGTACAGATTTCAACGATTTTTTCTGTGCACAGACTGAACCACTGCACAGCATACAGCGTAACATGTTTTTTTGTGTGTGTTATCCAACCGATTTAGAGTCACCTTCGCCAGATATTCCGGAAGCACAGTTCTCGTCACAAAGGTTCATCAGTGAAAAATGAAAAAAAACCAAGTTGGCTCAATCTCCCTTGGCTTCACAAATAAACCCACGTGCCCGTCTCAAAAAACTAAAACTCTATGACATTATAGTTTACGTTTCAAATGTGCAATGTAAATGCATGTGGCTTAATACAGGAAGTGCAAATCCGTTGCACACCAACAGGAATCTAAATGTGCTTATTTCGAAAACAAGTTATTGTACTTTTCCTGAAGTACTCTTTTGTCCTTTTCCTGGAATTTAAAGTATTTCCTTGCGTCGCAACGACCCAGGCGTGTTTTGCAAAACTATAGATGGCCACAAATTATTGTTTAGAATAAACTTTATGAACATGTCTACAAGGATAATGTATAAGTTTGTCAATTGACACAATAGCCTATTGTGAGCTTACGCCACTGTTCCAAAAAACTTTTTTGGGGATTGAGGGATTGAGGAGGTGACAAGCTCACTTGATATCATCATCATCATCTCGATGGAATGCCAATTATGTTTCTTGGATATCGTCGCTTTACTTGGATTCAGTCCAATAATTTTCAATGTCAATAATAATTGGCATGCATTCACTTTTTTCAACACGGTGTAGAAATGCTCAGATTTCGCAGTAGTACAGTTTTTCTTCAATAAAAATGAAGGAAGAAAGTGGATGTCTCCAGTTTTCGTCGATGAAGGTCAAAAAATTGCACACGTAAAACTAAGAATAAAACTGTCAAACTTTCTTTTAACAACCTAGGAATCAGTTGACATGTTGTTACAACCAGTTTAACCAACAATGTTCGTCGTCGGTTTCTAAAGAATTTGAAATGGTTGTTCTATACACTTCCGACTTGTTTCGTCTGCAGTGAAAGATATACGAAACAAGCTATTGAAAATCAAAATTGAATTGTAAATATATATATATATATATATATATATTCACAGTATGTGACGCAACTCTCAAGGACAAACTCAAGGAAAGTTCATATCGCTATTATATATTTCCAGCAATTTACAGATATTAGTTACGCTTTTACGTTTTGTAGATTATGAAATCTTTGCAGAAAATGCATCGAAGCTTAGAAAATGACAGCGTTATTATCAATACTTTACAAAACACGAAGAACATTAACAAAAACTTGAACTCCTTGTATGCTATAGACAAATTTTGGTTTTTCGCACAAGTATATTTTCACGAAGACGAGCCTAATTTTCACAACATATTTATTGAAATCTTTATTTTAAAAAGGTATAATGTAGACTGTTTAAGTTTTGGAATTTAGCATGCGAAAGCCAACTGCCCGAAATTCATAAGAAATGTAAAATCAAATCGATTATACACTGCAGCAGGTTTAGCAACTGCACGAGGTAACAAATATTAGATAACACGAAACGCCTTTTGGTTTTCGTCTAGCGAACATTAAGGTCAAATTAAGCTAATGTACATGTAAGTATTTTGGCAAAGTAGTTGACATAGATTTTAATCTTCTTTCATCTACAGTGAAACCTACCATGATGCAAAATATGCGAATAGTGCAAATACAATTCCCTGCCATTGCCTCAAAATTACTTCGCTTAACTGATTGTTCTGTTAAATTCTCAAATTGACATAACTGGCTTTTCAAAACCTAAAAAAATGTTGTCGAAGTTAATTGCCTAACATGATATGCTATTTCGCCAATGTATTATGATTGTAGCAACTTAATTGTCTAACTTCAACATGCTCTAGAATAGTTCACACTATCTTTTATTTCAAACTGTTTTGCAAATCTTGCAATTACATAATTTACAATATGCAATACAGAATTTATTTCTAGAGTCACCTAAATGCAAAAATCACCATGTTAATAATAGCCAGCTAAAACTTCCCCAGAGCAGTTGTTACAGCATTATCCAAAAAGTGCAACAAATTTGCCGGAATTATAATTTTGGAGACAATAGAAAAATCAAATAGTGAACAAAGTTTTGTTTAAAAATTGTTTGCTGTAATTATCTGTGAAATCAATTATAAATATCCTTTTGAAGGCAAAATTTTTGAAAAACATCATAAACGATGATTTCTAGTACGTTAGAGTTTGAGCCAACGCCTTAACGTTAACGGCGGGAAGGGAGGAGCCACGGACTGAAGTACCCAATGAACTAACCGAACGTCATGAGTGCGCAAGACATTCAGTTACTTCATTGGGTAGTTCAGTCCGTGGCACCTTCCTTCTCGTCGTTAACGTTAAGGCGTTGGCTGGCTCAAACTCTCTAATGGTTACTTCTTAAATATGCTAATACAGGATCAACGTCACACTGTAATAATTCATTTTTTAAAAAACTACATTCAACTCTCGATCATTCTGTGTAATTCTTTTTAGAAATGCTAATAACAGAGTAGGATGGATGGTAGAGGCAAAATATGTACGTTATGAACCATGAACATATCAAATGCAATATAAACGTAATTGAGAATCACATGCCAGAGGCGAAATTCGAGAAATGTATAATAAAGCACGATACGATGGAGGCATTAAAAAACCGTTTTTAATACCTTTCGTAGAACTGTCTTGTATTTTGCATGGGGACCCCTTTCCATCGCAATTTCGTATAGCAGGACAGTTGGGGGGAGGGGAAAAAAGCGGAAATGAAACACATCCAGAATAATTTACATGAGCAGAATGCATTCTGGATGAGTTCCCCATCTCTTTCTGGTTGGATGATCATTTCTTGTTATCAAATACTGCTAGCATCGGCAATCTGCCATTCAGCTCTCCATGTCCTTCACCTCTTAACGACACGACCCTTTCCTCGACTACGTGGAAAGGAAATCTTGGCAGCCTGCTGGAAGATTTCATTAGAAATTTATGGCTATTGCAGAGTAAGCGTGGAGGATTTTGTTGGCAAGCTCTTAAACGGCCCTGGGTTTCAGCTCTTCTGCCCACCCCCTAAGCCGGTGCATTGTAGTATCTGCACCTTGAAGCCCAGAATGTAGTGACTCGTAAAATGGGAAATGGGTAGCCATTATGGGGGCATCCTTCCTCCAGCATCACTTGGCCTACTAAGACCGGCTTAGCCTCTCAGATGCAGAGGAATCCTAGGGGGCAATAGGGCTCTAACAGCATACGTCACTAATGCTGCCTTGGTTGAAATAATGGGGGTTGTCAACATTTGGCTCCATCATTTGGCGTAGGAGTTTGGTGGAGGATGTGAAAGCATAGCTCCTTTAAACGCTTCCACCCATAATTTAATTCCATTCAATTGGACCTTCAAATAGGGTGGGTGACAGTCTGACAGTCTTTGTGTGGTTGGAATGTCACAGGAATGAAATACTATAGGTACCGTAAAGTAAGTGACTGAATAGTCTTTGGTGGCTGAAATGTAATAGAAATACCATAGGAAAAACATGGTACAGTCGAACCCGCTTAATTGCACAGTGACCCGGCAAACAGAAAATGTGCAATTAACCATTTTATGCAATAATCCGGATTTTGCTTAAACGCAGTAATCCTGGCTCAATTTGTTGCTAAAATCCTTCAAATGGCTAGATTAGCTATGGAAAACATTTATTAGATTCATTTTTTCCAGTAGATACTTTAAAAATTGAAAATATACACAGTAGTCCAAAAGTCCCTTTTAATATCAAAATGCAAGTCGAACCCTCTTAATTGCATGGTGACACGGCAAGCCGAATATGTGCAATTAACAGGTTTATGCAATTATCCGGTCTGTACAATTACGCAGGTTTCACTGTATTCCGATGATGCTAACATTACAAGTCAATTATTTAGAGTTATCTTATGCTGTTAAAGCACTGAATCTGTAATTGGAGGCTCTTACAAACCAATTCTGATAAATTATGAACATCCTATGCGAAAATTATGTATTTTTACAATATCAACATAACGGGAAATATTTTCTTTTCGTTATACTTGTCCCGGTGGCAAAACATCTGCAAAATCATCAACATTTGCCAATGAAATTGTCTTACAAATCTAGATATTTGGGCTATTATCTCTTGGTACACGTACTATATTGTAGAAAAATCATTATCTTATAAATTAAACAATGTCGGTAAATTTAGCTCGACATTGCTGGCTGAGCAATGTCAATGGTTGCCTGTAGGCAAGAGTAATTTGAAGTCCATCAACTGAGGTTGAGTGCACACTGAACTGTCAATAAATTTAGTTGGCATTCAGCCGTAAGGTCCCTTTCGAAACGGTAGTTTTTCCTAATGAAAGTAGTTTATTGCAACTGTTACCCACTCAACAATTCCTCATCGCTGTTGGAAACGTACAAAAATCGTAAATAAGGGATTTCGAGCGTTTCATGATTCCCCGCGGCGCCAATACGAATTGCTTTACAATTTAATGAAAGCAATTTTTTATCACACATGCAAATAACCCATCGCCAAATTAAATTAATTAACCATCCGTCTATCGTGTGCATGCACAATTGCATTGACAAATCTTTATAAAGTTGCAATATTGGTTACAGTGCATTCAGGATAACGTGATCACATCTTCAGGAAGTGCAAAAAAGTAACCCAGTTCCAATTAAACTACAATGGACATGACATGTAAATAATTGTCTAACACGTTGTACATCTTCCCTATTGCACCATTTAAATATTTCATGTAAAGTCTATTGTAGCAATCCAATTGTCTAATATGTTCTCCTGCATTTCACACTATATATCAGTCACCTAAATGCAAAAATCACTATCTTATTATCCAGTTAAGACTTTCCCAGAGTAGTTGTTTCAAACACATATGTGGCGTCAGAATTACAACCATAATCATAGTGAAGTTGCAAGTGGTCCAAATCATTAATCCTTGGTATTCATACACAGTTAGGAATCGATGTCATAATAAGATAACCAACCACCATCATAAACCGTAATGGTGGATGGTTATCTTGTATGGAAAAAGTTCATAGTGGATAGTGCCAGATAGTGGAAACACCAATACAATTCAAAATGATGGTGTCTTAAAAGCTATCACAGATACCACATCACAATTTTGCAGTAAAAATGGAGTATATAAGATACTTACCCTATAGGCAGAAAACCTGTAGGACTTTGAGGAATCATTGGACAATATGCATTCCGACTTTGGCCGTGGTGGCTTTCGCTGCCTTAGGTGCACTTCAGATGGTTCTGATACTATCTGGCTCTCGCTAAGCCCTCCATCTGTATCCGACCACTGTCGTTTCACCAGCTCGGGTTTGCATTGCTGGGGGCTGTTCAAGGGCTGCTCGTTTCCTATGGGAGAGATAAAACGCTTGGTATTAAAAATAAAGAGTGAAACATGTCTGCAGTAGTAGTCTAGTAGACAGTAGTAGACACTAAGAGAATTCCCTCAACAGACTACAATGATCATCTATCAAATACAATTCAGTGTTTTTTAACCTATACATATGTGCCTTTGGAGTTTGCAGAATGCTAGGCAATGTAACTTCCCCATGTTAATTCAAAAATAATAAAACATATTATAATTGTACATACATTCTGGTATGCAAAATCACATTTTCGTTGAGATAAAAAAAATCGCTTAACATAACTTATTGTGTGCCATGACAATTTTACTGCCATTAACCAGAAGATGAAAGTCACATTATGTAACAACCATCGTGACAGTGAATTTATTAAAAATTTCCTTCAGTTTTTTGGAAGTTCTTACGTCTCTTATAAACAAATGAACATTGAAGTCCTTAACCATAGTAATTCCCTATAAAAATCGTATTTCCAACTTTACAGTAAGGACTTAAAACAGAAGATCAAGGTCAACAGATAGGGCAAACTTCTTTGCATACAGTGACATTTGGACTTTAGTACAGTGTATTTTTGTTTTTCTTTTGTATTGAACCATTATTATGTTAATGAACATAAATAAAAGTAAACGTCATATCGTCCTTATGAAGGAAAAAATCTTAATAAATCTAAATAAATATACATACCGTAATAAACAATAACATTCACTTTACTAAGTGCAATGTTAAACATTACTGACATTGAAACATTTCATGCCAAGAAGATACTGTCAAAAGTTATGCATTTTGATAAGTACATTTTTCAGCAGGTAGTGTAACTTTGAGTGGGGCATTTTAATCTACAAATTAAACAACTATGGAATTTCTTTTACAATTGTCACAGTTGACAAAGTAGTAGCACATTAATAAAAACTAAGTTTATTAGCTTAAACTACCTTGTGTTAACATGTGGAAGTATAGACAACATGCTTGTTGTTTGTCGAAGCAGTGGTTTGTAACTTTAACCACAAGCAAATGACAAAATTCGGTATAAAAAAATAGTGCAAATATGGCATGAATTCCCTGAACGAGCACAAAGTACATCACATAAAACCATTTTATGGTGTACGAGGTATAATCACGGCAGTTTGATGAACTGCTAGCCAAGCGACTATGCACATATAAATATGATTAGTACAGAAATAATGGCAGACGACGAGACATACTGGCTAGAAAATGGCGAGTACAATAAATTAAATAGTAGGTTTGTATCCCAAGGGAGTTAAAATTAAGATGTACGAGCAACTGAGTACTACACACCCAAAATTAGTCTGCAAAAGTGGAAGTTTTTCTTTTTTACATGCCAAATAATTGTCTACACCTACACACTTTGATCAATGGCAATTCAGACGAAAGAAAAAGCAGAATATTATATTTTCAAAATGATACAAAATCGATTTAAAGTTAATGTTGAAATAAGGGGGATGTCCAAGAAGCACACGATTCTGTAAACGTGAATACACCAACTATAGGACTAGTATTATTCACATTATTCAGTACTTAAATGTTCACAATTGTATACTGGATGTGAGTCAAATAAAAGCGAACCACACCCCTAATGGGTAAATTCTTTGACCCACTGACTTTGAAATGGGTTGTATGATGCAGACACCTTTCAGGTAGACACGTGTATAAACACATGATTGTGAGGAGAGTAGATTAAATTTGTTCGAACACGTTATATATTGCACTACCGTTATGAGCAAAAGTTGATTTGTTTTGGAAAATCCATGAATTTACAACATGTTTTAAACTGGTGTAAATAGTACCAAGAACAGATTTACCGGGTGATTCACAGTTCCATTGCAGGCTGTGAATCTTCAAAATGGCAGCAGCTAGAAACAATCTGCAAAACAGTTAAATAGGAAGTGATATGTTAGGATTTCATTACTCTATAGAAGCATGTCACGTTCCTACTTTGTGAGATTTTAAAACATTAACTGTTAAAGATTAGGCAAAATGTCCATTAAAATGTTGAAGGGCATCGTAAAAATAATGTAATGGGTGTGTTTGCGACATTACATTATCGATCGCAAAGTTACAAATGAAATTTTGACTTCTCCTATGATTGCAATCATGCATAGCACGAGTGTTTGGTACGAAAGCTAGCCGATTATTGAATTGTACACGTATTTCATTTCGGCGAGCTTTCCTGCTATACAACGTTGCTATGCAAGGTTGCATACATAAGTGAAACCTAAATATTAGTTGTAAATTCGCGGTCGATAATTAAATGTCACACCTGCACTTATTACACTAATTTTACGACGCCATACAACGTTATAAATTGACTACTAGCTCTGCAGTAGACGTAAACAAACAGAAGAAGAAAACTCAGTGCTGCCAACTTAAATTCTTTCAATGTAGCCAACCCATTTTATTCCACCATTTCTTAGTGCTTACATTATTTTGTACATTCAAAGCATATATCTTGTCTTGTATTCTTTATAAATTTTTCTACATTTTTCCTCAGAAAGTACCGAATTTGGGAACGACATTCTTTTGTTATATCACGTAGGGTTCTCGTGAAAAAAGCAGGTTTTCATTAAATTAACGTTATCCATCATCACATTGTCGCGCGCCCTGGTTTGCCCTCTGTTATGTTTCTCTTTGAATTTGTTTCTCTCTTTCATTTCTGAAAACAAGTGTCACGTAAAGACCGTGGGTAGACATTTTATTTTCCAGTAGACGAAAAAGAAAATTTTTCAATGTGAACACTCGTGGAATTCTAATGAAATCCTGCAGATTTCTCTGAAAGCAATGGGATATCACTGTTGAAAATCCTCAGAAGATCTCCAGAAAACGCCAAATGAAACGAAAGTAATGGGGCCACTGTCTCAAAAAGGATGAAACGAGGGAATATCATAACAAAAGTAATTTGGTATATAATACAATCATAGTGAGCAACATTGCACTGCATTATTAATCAATTGCAGTCCAAATGCAGTTTAGAGAGTTAAGTAGCTCTCCAGCACTCTCCAGTTGAGCATGAAATGCATGAAAAACAGTTCTACATTTTTTAAAACTTGGAATCACTTCCCTGAAATGTGCAGGGTTTTACATCAAGAATGGTGTGCTATCAGAATTGTACAATCCTAGCATTCTGACAATTTTAACAATTGAAAACTGTATGTTTACAAACCCCAAACCCCCAAAACCCCAAACTTAATTTATTTTATGCAATTTTGATCCTACTTCTTCTTAATTTTTTTATTATTTAACTTGCAAAGTAGATGCCTAAGTGCATGCAGTACAGTCCTTGAAGAAATTGGACACTACACCCGGTCACTCTTTAGCATACCTCATCACCTAGATACAAGTTCTGTGAACTCTGCTGAAGGTTGACTAGTTAGTTTCTCTTGACAGAAAATTTATTTATATCCAACACCATCATGTTTCGAACGTGCTTAGTTATCTTGGATTTAGGCGACAGTCAGTAAAATTGTGCTAAAGCGCTTCAAACGATCACAAATCTTCATTTTATAAGTTGTCTTTACTCCACAGTGTTTTCTGGTTCGTTCTTTTTCCTTTCGTTTGTTTAAGAACGTCCCTGGTGAACATGATTAAAGTGAACATGATGACAGAGTTGACTAGTCTGGCGACATTGTTCACAATCTGCTTGGTACCAGTTGAAACTGAGGGTAATTTAAGTGAAAACCAGAATGGCAAGCGATGATAGCAAAATCCGGACATTCAATGATATTTATGGGATTATAGAGAAAGATTTAAAACAATTTAGGATTACATTACATCGATCCGAAGATCTGGCAAACGGTTTCTGTTAGCATTTTTACGATGAGATATAAGGTCCATGAGCAAATCGATGGTTTAGCGACGTCAGAAGTGACTGTCATCTCTTCATTTTGGTGCAGAAAAGCGTTGGTCTCAAAATGCTTTCTGGTACTTTTTGGACAGCACATGACATTAACGACACCATAGCTATAGGGGGAAAATTTGGTGTAATATCACCCAAAGTATTCGCAGGAATAAATGGCAGCTTCAACAGCACTTATTAGGCAAATAGGCGTCTTTCACAGCAACGATTTGCCAAGATCAATATTTATATTGTACGAAGCACATAAAATCAGGATTTCATTATTCGAGGAGCTATCTCGCCAAGCCATCAGAAGGAGCGAATGCCACAAAAATCCACTGAAATGTCGTTTATATTTGTTGAAACAAGCCTACGTAAAAATGTGCAGTGCTGGCCACAAACGAGTTTTACAATGGAAATCACCGGAGATTCATAAAATTCACAGACACTGCCGCGTCAATTAATATTACCAACGACCCCCCAAAAAAACCAATTGTCGTGATAGCTACTGGCATAAAAGTCCATAAACCTAACTGCAAATGTACATCAATAACACTTCATAAAAATGATGGTAAAAATATCTGGCAGTACCAGAACTGCATTTCAACTAAATGCATCTTTGGTGGAAAAGGGATTTGCACTCCAGCTGCACAGTGCCTGAAGTTTTTTGAACCAATCAAATCATCAAATATGGTTATTGGTGTTATCCATCTTTCCGTGCCAATATCGCCAAATATCCGTTCCATCATTCAGAACATCACTTCAACCTTAAGCCAAAACTAAACAATGTATACATCAGCAGTTATTTCACTGACACATAAAGAAAATCGAATTTTTACCACGAATCGAGCATTTATCTGTAGTTTATCTGTAATATGACTGGTTTCACAAAACTGCAGTTGGATTTACATGTAAACGACAATCAATGACTATCACATTTTTTAACTTCAATCAATAACATCATGTCGGATTTTACTATATAGCCATTATCGTTAAATAACTGAAATGCTTATCTGTTGTTGACCAGGAAGAATCCTTTATTTGCAAGCTTTATAAGCAATAATATTAATAAAACTATTCCAGTGACGCAAATATCCCTATTTATAAGCAATATCCCCAAAAGGTTTTTGAAAGAACACACATCTAAAAATTCTTATTAGGATACTTTGAAACGATCATAGGTGCATACAAAAATTACTCCTCACTTACCTTACTTTTGCATTTCAAATTTCTTGTACTTTCAAGCAACATGCATTTTAAGAGGATAATTTAGAAGTTCTGCTAATTACATTTCTTGCAAATTGGAATTAATGAAATTTGGCAATTTTTTCTGAACTGCACAGAAATACAATATTAAAGTTTTATCTACCGTACGTGGACCCAACAAGGTTTAACGATAAGAGCTGCACATTGCAGTAGCAGTAACAATTACTAAAAATTCAATATTGTCTTCAAATATTTTTACTTTTGAATTTTATCTTCCGTTCAACTACATCCAGTACTTGTTGACAAGATGGAGAGTAAGCGAACCAACATGCAAAATCTAGCCTGGGAAACAACCGAGGCGTGAAACGATAAAGCTACATGACATGTTCAACATTGATAGATCCATCAAGAAGGCATATTTCAAGCAGTCCTTAAAGTTTCCATGAATGGCTGTTGACACTTAAGATAAATCACTCTAAAATATTCCAACCTGTCAACCATATACTCGTAGACTCGGAATAGGTTTACAACAACAATGGCACTGAATAACAGTCTTAACAGAAAGCACAATCAAATATCTGAATGAATACCTCACACTGTTCTATTCTATTTTTTTTTCATAGCACACCTAGTGTACTTAACTCAGCAGCTAGGACCTGACTGTGAAACCTGGCAGATAAATTTCAGACAGGTGCAAGTAGTTTGTGCCGCCAACAATGAAGTGCCATTGTTGTCATTCATCAGCAATATTTCAATTTCCTTAACAGCCTTGAGATTGAACTTCATAAACAGCAGTTATAAACAAACAAATTCAAAACAACATTTGTTAACTGGAAATATATTATACAGGATACCAGTTTCAATCAGGGTAAGGTTTATGTACGACTAGTAATATAGTACATGAACTTCCCAGAGTTCTTGCTTGGTCAAAATATTGAACAACATATAATTGTTTTCGAACAAAATCAGCAACAGAACTGAAAGTCTGACTACCACCAGCTCTGTATATTATTACTGAAAATTACAATGTCATTATCATAAGCTGATGGATTTTTAAAATTCCTGAAATAATGAACATCATCATGCATTTCTAATTAAAAACTTTCCTTGTTGTTATATAAATATCATTTATATATACTAAACATTGCCCAAACAAGCTTAATCGTTTAATAAGAATTAATAGAGAGTTTGAGCCAGCCAACGTTAACGAAACGATAACGGTAACGACAACGAGAAACAGCGATGGCGGTCCGGAATGTCAAGGACTACCCTATGCGGGTTTCTTGCGCTGTTTCTCGTTAACGTTATCGTTATCGTTTCGTTAACGTTGGATGGTTCAAACTCTATTGAAACGATAACGATAAACAGCGCTGACGGCCCGGAATGTCATTGGAATGCCATGCTTCGCATTGAGTAGTCCTTGACATTCCAGTCCGCCAGCGCTGTTTCTCGTTATCGTTACCGTTATCGCTTCGTTAACGTTGGAGAGAGTTTGAGCCATCCAACGTTAACGAAACGATAACGATAACTTTAACGAGACACAGCGCGGGAAGCCCGGAATGTCATTGGAATGCCATGCTTCGATCGCATAGGGTAGTCCTTGACATTCCGGCCCACCAGCGCTGTTTCTCGTTATCGTTACCGTTAACGTTTCGTTAACGTTGGATTGCTCAAACTCTCTGTTGGGTGGCTCAAACGCTCTATTACCTGTATATATATTTAGATATGCTTACTTACAATAAAGAAACATGCTAGGATAAGACAAAAACTGCAGTTAAAATTCAATAAGGAACACTATCTAATTCTTCCAGGGGTCATGCAACGCGTTTAACTAATATCACCACAAGTCATTTACCCCAAAACGTAAGCAACATTTTTTAACTACTACAAAAAAATGCATAGTTTTTTCCACACTGCACTAAAGTTAAATTCACGTCATAAAAAAAAAAATGTGGAAGATTGTATTGATGATAGAATTTCACGAGATATCCACTGATGCATTCAAAACTGGAAGTAAAACCGCATTCACTGAACCAAAAACTTAACACTTTCATGAGAATTTGTGTTCAACTCCCTTCATACATTATGCATTACACACTGCGTCTTACATTGCAATTTGTGCAACAGTTTCATTCTTCATATTGGGCTCAATGTCAGGTCGTAAACCACATTTGGGTTCATGCAAAACTGTTCAGTATAAATTAAAAGGCGAGGTCGCATTCCAAAAGCATGGGTAACAGCTTAGGTATGGTACAATATGTTTCCACCTCAAATGTTTAAAATATGAGTCATTTTGATTTGTAGACAAGACGGACAAGTCAAGAACTGGAGAAGTTGCTAAAAAAATAACTGGAACATCAAATGGATCCTATTGATTTGTGATAACTTGACTGTAATGACTTGTATATAATTAGAAAGCTGACAACCCTGACAAGCAATTTGCATAAATATATGAAAATCCCGGACGAGTATGCACGAATATGAATTGCATATTTGGAACATAGACAGGATGGAATTAACGTTGAAGCAGGAATTTGTAGAATATAGTAATAGTACACTCACCACAGCTGTTCTGTGTATTCCTATTGTCGTTAGTTGCCATGGAAGATATATCAGACTGAATGTTCCCATTGGTTTCTTTACTAATAGTCACATCATCTAGGGCCTCATCTGAGTATCCATTTTCAATTACCATAGTAACTGGCACATTCTGAAATATCAGAACAAAAACTAATCGTTAGTTCCATTTTTGTATGCAATACCTTCATTCAGATAACACCATTAAACTTTCAAAATTATCTTTAAAACAATGGAGAAAATGCGAAAAAAATGGTGTCTAAGCAACAAACAGCAAAAATATCATAACTGGTTTATACCAGACTAGTTTCGATCTTATCACAGATTTAAAAATCTATAAATTTAGGTCCTAAGGATATATCAAATCCAAGACGAATTAAAATTAAAAAAATAAAAAATAAATATTCCAATTGATTTTGAGATCATTATCATGTGTGGAAATTATCATGCTTGAAAATTCTAGTTACTTTTCTGAAATTTATTTTGAAAAACATACCAAAACTAGATCTGTATATTCCTTAATATCCACTGAAAGAACCTGAGAACCATAAACTTGTTTTTGAAACGCGATATTCGAGAATTTAGGATTTCGTTATTGGGTAAGATTTCTCAGAATCAAGGTTCAAGTAAACAGATTCATTTTAAAAAAACGAGCTTTAGAATTTCCTAGATTTGTAGACTAGTTAAGTAAAATGTCTTACCTCATTTTCGTGGTCTGAAGGCAATATGATGTCTTCCCGAGATACTGCTGAAACAGTAAAACACGTCGATTAATCAAAGGAATAGTATTTAAACAAATTGCTGAAGAGGGCAATTAGTTGATGCGTAACGGGGACGGCATTGGTAAAATAACGTTTTCTCATAAATTAAGCATCATCTAAGAATTAGTGTACCAGAAACGATAAGATAAGGTTTTTCACGCATTAAATTTCTTGGTAATAGGAGATAAATTGAAACATTAAGATAGAATTAACTGGGTTACACGAAACAGAAAAGTAAAGTTTGCAAAGCCTCTCTTGATTTTAATACAGACTTGCAAAAATTCCATCAACATCGTTTTTATTACTTCATTTTCCTCGCCCCTAAAATCACACCTTCAATAAAGTTAGTGCAATTCTACACTTATGTATAGATCCTGAAGAATTTTCAAATTAACTTGACATAAATTTACCGAGCAACATCACTTCTTATTCCGCTGCTTTGCTTGATATGCAGTAGCGCCCTAGATTAATTTCCTCGCCTTTCTGTGTGATGCTCATGCTCTTAGCCCCTAAGTATCCCACAAAAGGCATCAGGGTTTTCGAAATCCCAAATAATCGATACCATGCAGGGTGGAATTTCTGAGCGAAATTGGAAGATGCGAAAAACGAGGCGGGAATATTCTAATCAGCATACAAGTTTACCATAAAGTTGTTCATGTTTTCCTAGTTAACCTTTGGATTAATTCCGTCTACAAAGTCATCGTCGGCTTCCGTACCCAAAGCCGTTTATCTTATCTTTAATTAAACCAAGCTTCAACGTTTCTGAAATGCATTCTTTACATTCCGAACATAACATTTTACGTTGAAACTAGGGAAGAAATTTGCGTTAACATTGAGCCACCATCACCGCACGGCATACCAAAAGTTGTCAATGGAAAAGTTTAGCTTTTTATACAAAATGGCATGCGTTGTGTTCGAATCATTCCCCAATTCGCAAAACTATTGATTACTTGTTTCCATGGCAACCAACCTAAGCGTGAGGCAGCGCGAAGCATCTTATACTGCCTTATCCGCATTAATCACACATAAGTGAAAACAAAAAAAAATCGTCTAAATTCGTTTCTGTCGTCGAACTGTTAATCCCGAAGAACGTGTAAAACAATCATCATTTTAATGACAAGCATAGGATCTAAGGACCTATATGTAGTAGTAGCGTTCAAAACATATACAGAACTGATCTCTTGCAAAGACTATTTCGAAAACTACAAGGATATTGGCACGGCGCTGTTTTTCCATTCAGTTGTTTTCTGTAATGCTTAAGAGCTAAAAATGCACTTTATAGGCCCTAAATCTTGTTACATGCAAAGCCTGCTTTATACATAAAGTAATCTTTGTTTTATGCGATATTCTCTCCTTAAATTGCAATTGTCAAACTGTGTACTTTTCAGTCAAAATGTTGGTCTGACCTGCATAATATCATAATCCTGAGAGGATAAGAGCAGTTTAAAACCATCCCATTCATTAAATTCCATGGCAATTAATGCATCTCATAAGCCATTTTGAAATTTAATGAGTGTTCACTATAGCGTATAGAAACGTTTCTTAGACTTTGGCAAATTGTCACATTTATTATCGAAAACGATGTCTAATACATAAGTTAATTAGCATAATTTATTAATTAACGCACTGCAATAGCACAGTTTTGACAATTGAAGTTAGCAGGTTGCTTTATGTGAGAAGCAATACTTCTTCGTACATTGCAATATAATGATGATGAATAAGTATTAATCAGGTTTTTACAAGAAATATTAATTTATTTTACCAGTTTTACATGATTTATGTTAAATATCAAACACACAAATTAATAACAAAAATTGTAGTATTAATTAAAGTGAGTAATCTTAATTCAATACGTTTGAAAAACTGCATACATTTTCATAATTCAGTTTTAAATTTTAGAATATGAAAGTTTGTATTGATGGCGAGGTTGAAATTTCTTGTTCACTGCATACAAAATATACCAAGCGCTATTTCAAATACTGAACATCGGTGGATTCGAAAAACGACCATTAGAGAGTGTAGAAAACAACATCATCCCATCTGAGAATTTTGTAACATAATGAACTACATTATTTATATAAAATTGTAATCCTGGTGTTCACGTGTGAGTTTACCTAACATTACATTAAAAAATAAACTTGTGTCTAATAAATACTTTTATTTTGTTGTACAACTCTTGTATTTTAAGGGTGCTAAATCACAGGGTTTCAATGAAAAAGCGAATGCCAAGATTAATCTGCAATTAGCACAATTATCAATTTTGTCAAATATGCTCTTTTTTTACATTTTTCGATTGAAAATTACAAAATCCTACAACTAGTTTATGCAACTGATCGGTACCAAAGTGCAAGAGCATTGTTTCCAAATGTGCACAATATATACAGATGTTCCTTATCATTATAGGCAGTCGTAGTCCAAGATAGAGGACAATGCAGCTTTCAAAGTGCACACAAATTTATCACAAATACATACCTGCACAGCATCATTTTAACCTACTTTAATTATCTTAACTGTGTACATACAGCATAATTACTGCTTACAATCTTGCAACACTGGCTAACTAGGTTTACATTTCCAACAATGCAACCACGCATTCATGCTCAACCACCAGAAACAACTATCTTTTCAATGGAAGCAATCAGTGATCTGGGTGCCAGTAAATTTGCTGGAAATAATTTCAAGGATTTCAAGGCTCACGAGAAATATTTTTAAATTAACTGGTGTTTAACACCAATTTCAAGCATATTTTTTTTCTCATAACCACTGTTGCACGTGGAATAAAGTACTTAAGTGGTGAAATTTCACCTCAACTAGTAGTCAGATTTCCACAGATTACTGGGCTTACTCGTATATATACAATTAGATGATAGAAAACTAGCAATTTTCGTATTGATTTTTTTTGAATTGCTGTTTTTCCTCGACATATCCGACAAACAGCATTAGTAGTCGAGGTGTAGTCAAACGCTTGACTGAAATGTATCAATATCAAGGTCTTGCCGAACCATCGGTGCAAGTGCATTATATGTGGACATCTAAAAAGGCAACACTTACGTTTACAGCCGGCCAAATGCCTCGCTGTGAAAGCAAATTAAACCAGTTTAAGACCATATTATGGGAATACACACCGACATCCTGATTAAAACGAGTAATGGTCGAGAGTAATGCACACCAGAGTTTCCTGCAAAGCCTGCTGAACCGTATACACAATCCGCCAATTGTATTTGGCAATGGTGCCTTGATGACAAATGTGCAACACCGACAGACTTGTACATGAATGTAAACCAATAAAGTCAGCTATGCTTTCGCAGTGGTGAATATCCACGAGTGCTTTGCCTAATATGCAAAATGAGCGTGTGCAGGGAAAGAGTAGACGTGCGCTACCATAAACCATAATTAACCGGCAAGCAAAAATGCATCCAAATTTAATTTATTTAGCGATAGCTGAACAGCCTACAGCAACTAATGACTTTTTTATGATCCCCTGATTCTCATTAGGAATTGAATTAATAGCGTGCCAACACAGCCCAGTAACGAAATAACCTTTAGTGGCACACGGGCCACGAGGATGTGGTAGCGTACGTGTGAAATATGTTAAACGTAAGCCACGTGTTGTTACTACACATTGGAGGGCTGTAGCTGGTAATTTCACAAACTTTACTAATTCAATTACGTGTTCCTTTAATGAAATTATCGTAGCAGTGATTTTTTAGCTCGAAATTTAATTTAACATCTTTTATGGGTTAATAAAGAAAATTGTACACTAGCAAATTTTACAGGCTCCGAGATGAGTTTCATGACTTATACGGGTAAAATCTGAAGTTCATTAACTACGACTGAATGAAATTGAAACATTTAACACCTTACGCAAAGGTCATTGCACGTTACCAGACACGTTGCCTTCAAATTCAGCAAACGATAACGATTCATTCCCAACCTTCCCATGGTCATTCAAGGCGGTCAGCGGACCATTTTTGGCCCAATGAGCCTTTTGCAATGGCCCACAGTTTCTCACTGTAGAAGTATTTTACTTAATTGCTTATTTGTTATATAGAGCATATTATATTTTTGCATTTAACGTTGGTGAAAGCTAGGAAATAAAGCATATGCTGTATATAACTTTGAAACTAAAAACAATTTTTATTTGATTTTGACGAATGGGGTGGGGTTGTTGGTCCACTAAAAATGTTTTACACCCCTGTATTATACAAATAATGGGGTATTTGATGTGACGTAACATGAATTCCCCTGCATGCAGCCTCAATAGGAGCATGACAACTGTTTTTCGTTATAATTAATGTTTGTTTATAGAGAGTTTGAGCCAGCCACGCCTTAACGTTAACGACGGGAAGGGAGGAGCCACGGACTTAACTACCCAATGAACTAAATGAACATTATGTTTGTGCATGACGTTCATTTAGTTCATTGTGTAATTAATTATGTGGCTCCTCCCTTCCCGCAGGTAACGTTAAGATTAACGTTAAGGCGTTGGCTGGCTCAAACTCTCTAATGTGTTCAGTCACTCGGTAATAAAGAGTTTGAGCCATCCAACGTTAACGAAACGATAACGATAACGTTAACGAGAAACAAGTCCGG